>PVKH010049205.1:0-10126 GCA_004027955.1 Chaetophractus vellerosus | reverse complement strand
TTTGTTTCATTCTTTCATGGAACAAACACTAATTGAATACCTACTATGTTCAGGAACTTTTCTGGGCGCTGAGGACACAGTGATGAGTCAGATGAAAATAGACCCTACCCTCACTGAACTTGGAGTGGATGGTTGGAAGATACAGAGATGTAGATAGGAAACTACCATACCGTTGCATGCTCCATCTGTGAACAACAAAATTCTAGGACAATTTTTCTTACGCTTTCTTCAAAAGCTGTCTGGAGATGCTAAGAGTGAAAATGTGTTTGGCTCCTTGAAAACAAAATATGATATCAGGCATGCAGAAACTAAAATGAATAAAGAGACTCTGAAAGATAACCACCATACCTTAACTTTAACTTACTGAGGACAGAGGGCGGACAGAAAGGAGTTATTACAATTTTTAATATACAGTACTTTATTATTTGATGCTTTTATCTAGGGTTTTCCCTTTTGCTCTAAAGATTTACATAAGAAATTGCAAATCAGATGCATCATTGCTTAATTCAGCATTATTAATAGAAACTTTAAAGTATAAAATCAATGTTTTTGATACACTAATTCAAAGCCATCAGCTTGCCACTTTTACTTGTGCTTTCAGTCAATCACATTAAAGATTAACACCTATCCTAAATTGGATATGTTTTAGGCAAATTGTCGTTTGTGTATTTTTTTTTAATTTAAAAAAATTATTTTATTCTTTACGTTTTTTTAGGCAAATTGTTATATACCCAAGATGGGTAGTTGATCTGCCCAGCTGAAGTACCAACATGTTAGTCCCTTTTCACAGAAATGTTCATGAGACAGGAATGAAAAAAATAATTAAAGCTCACACCTGGCCTGGAGAAGGCTGGGTTCTTTTTCTGGAAAACCATTTATTCCTTCATTTAGCAACTAAGTTTTTGTGTGTTTTTTTAATATGCATATATATATATTTTTTTTTTATTGACTTTTTTTGTGTGTACAGTTCTATGAGCTTGCTGTTTTGTGTCCATTTGCTGGGTGATCTTCTCTGTCTGTTTCTTGCCTTCTCTTCTCATTTTCCTCCTCCAGGCTTCACCAGGAATCGATCCTAGGGACCTCCGATGTGGGAGAGAGGCACCCTGTCACTTGCGCCACTTCAGTTCCTGGTTTCTGGCACATCTTGCCTTTGACTCTCCCCTGTGTCTCTCTTTTGTTGCCCTTGCCACACAGGCCTGGCTTTACCTACTCGCCTTTTTTTTTTTTTTTTACTGGGAGGTCCCAGGGATCGAACCTGGGTCCTCCCATATGGTGGACGGAAGCCACATCTGCTTCCCGCAACTGAGTTTTTCAAGAAATTGATAACCCAATTTATAGCTGAAACACAATTTCATGCTTATTTTTGTTGGCATGAATCTTTATTGAAAAGAGCCTAAATTTTTCTACACCATTTTCTTTTAAGTATATAATTAGTGTTTTTCTTTTAATAGCCTGACATCATTGGGAAAACCAGGGGGAGCCAAATTTTAATTGTGAAAGATGGAACAATACCTCTTTCTAACTACATTTGCTCATTAATGACATTGGTATTATATTGTAGCGTTTCCCAAAGTATGTTCCTCAGCATGTTAATAGATGATCCTCAAAAAAAGAGGGGGTGAGGGTCTGTGGGCAAACAAGTATGAGAAATGTTGGATGAGATGAATAAACAGGTTAATTTAATACAGGATTTCTCAGAGTCTTAAGACATATACCAGTGTTTCTCAAAGTTGAAGGTGCCCAGGAAACACAGGGGATCTTATTAATGTGAAGATTCTGACTGAGTAGGTCTGGGGTGAGGCCTACAATTCTATATGTCTTACAAGCTCTTAGGTACTGCTGGTCACACTTTCTATAACAGGTTTCCAAGGAATCTTCAGGAGGAAATGTGCTCTACAGCATTTCCAAGTCTTATTAACCGTAGAAACCTTGTTTTTGAGGTATTCATCGTTCTCTGTGGAGCATACTTTGAGAAATTTAAAACTTATAATTTAAAATTGAGTCTTTAAAAATAGAAATGAATTAACTTTTAATTTAACTAGAGATCTAATGCAGAACTTCTAAGTTATGATCTGCCAAACAACCTGGTGTAAATCCCAAGGTAACTAGTCCATGTAAAAAGAAAACCAGTATCATAAGCTAAAAAGACAGCCACTACATAAGACAGTAGGATGTTTTCTTATTTTTAATAGGCCTTATAAATATTATTAAATGCTCAAGTCCTTAATTAAACAATTTTTACTTTATTTTTATTGCTTCTAGTAATTCATGTGTAAACTACTCTCTAAATCCCCAATGTGCTAGTGATTTCATTAGTCCTTAATCTTTGTTAACACTAGTGTTTGATATGAAAACTAATGATAAAAACAAATCTTTTATTTAAACAGTTTGAGGTTTGATATGGTTTACCATGACCTTAGTTGCAAATGATGTAGAACAAAAGTCTATGGAGGTTTTTAGAAATCTATTAAAACAAAAACAAATTTTGAAATTAAAAAATGTTAATAAAATTAATTAATATTTATAGGTGGGCTTTTCCCCACCTGGCTCCTTCTGCTCCACCTGGAATAGTGCTCCCATTTATGCATGTCTGTTAGAACTCTTCTTTGAGCACCTGCCTTCTATTTTGAGCTCTTAATTCCTTGTTTATCTCAAAATGCCTTTTATCATGCTGTTAATTTGTCTTTTCTTCCTTTTAGGTTGTAATTTGGATCTGAGGTCAGGGTCTTATTCATCTTTATACTTCTAGTAACACAGTAACACCTAGTTTAACTGCGGTACATAATAATTAGAAGGCCAATGTTGTATTGAATAAATATCTTTATAATTCAGCATATAAAATTAAGTATTTTAATCTTATGATACTTAAAACAATGTAATAAAAATTTATTTTCATGTTCCCATCTCGTCGTGATAAAGCGTATTTGTTAGTATTAGGTATTAATTGTTTAAAGAACCATCCCAACAATGAAGATTTTTTATTTCTCACAGTTCCAGGTCGACAAGGAGGTTGTTCTCCTCGGCCTTGCCAGGGCTTACTGAGTTAGCTACAGTCAGCTGGTGACTTGGTCTAGGTGGGACTGTCTGAGATGTCTTGTCACTTTACATGTCTGTAGTCTGTGGGGCTGAAATGGTTGGTTTGTTATGATGAAAGTTTGTTTTTTCCATTTAAATAGTTTTAAGTGTACAATTCAGTGGTATTAATTACTTTTACAATGTTGTGCTACTGTCACAACATTCAATTACTAAAACATTTTTTATCATCCAAAACAGAAACTCTTTATCCTTTAAGCAATAACTCCCTATCCTCCCTATCCCCAGCCCCTGGTAACCTCTAATCTACTTTCTGTCTCTGTGAATTTGCTTAATTTAGATATTTCTTATAAGTGGAATCATATACAACATTTGTCTTTCTGTGTCTGACTTATTTCACTTAGCATAATGTTTTCAAAATTCATGTACCAGAACTTCATTCCTTTTAATGGCTGAATAATATTACATTGTATGTATGTACTACATTTTTTTTATCTGTTCATCTGTTGGTGGGCATTTGGGTTGTTTCCGTCTTTTGCCTACTGTGAATAATGCTGATATGAAGATTGGTGTACAAGGATCTGTTTGAGTCCCTGTTTTCAGTTCTTTAAAGTATATACTTAAGAATAGAATTCCTGGTCAAGTAAATTCTTTCTAGGCATTTAGGGGTCAAAATTATATTTATTATAGTTTAATTCTCCTAAAATGGATAATCTTTAGTAGTTAAGCTACTATATACTGTAGTTTTCTATTTATAAATTTACAAATATATTCTAAATCTCTTTATAGATCCCACCTAATGAGAAAATATCATCATATAAATTTGTTCCACTATATGAATCTTTTTCCTCTGTCTTAAAAAAATAACTATAGAAGAGTACATAAAATGTATATACAGTTTAAAAGAATATTAAAAAGCAAACACATCCGTTTAACTACTGCCCATGTCAGGCCAGCACCCAGAAATTCGTGTACCCCTCTGAGATCATAGCCCCCTCCCTTCTTGGAGTGGTAGCTACTTCTACCTTTGGTGATGATCATGTCCTTGCTATCTATACAAGCATTCCTAATAAACAGAGTTTTATTTTGTCTGTTTTTAAAAACTTTATATAAACGGAATTCTACTGGTTGTATTCTTTTGCGACTTGCAGACCAACATTGTGATTGTGAGAGTCATACTTGTAGCATAGTGTTGTAGTTCATTTGCTTAATTGTCATAGGTGAAATATATTGCATTAATATATCACAATATATTTACCCATTCTACTGTTGATGGTCGCTTGGATTGTTTGCAGTTTATGACTTTCACAAAAAGTGCTGCCGTAACCATGTTTGTTTGTCTCTCCAGGTGCTCATGTGCAGGAGTTGTCTCTACATAATCAGGAATGAAATTCTGGGCTGTGGGGTGTGTGTTAGTGGCTCTCCTAGATAATGCCAAAATGTATTCTAAAGTGTTATTCCCATTTACACGTTCATTGGCAGCATGGGATAGTTACCATTGTTTTCTACATCCTTCCCATTCTGGCTTTGCCATTCTGGTGGGTGTGTATTGCTATCTCATTATAGTATTAATTTAAATCACTAATGAGGTTGAGCACCTCACTGTTGGCTATCTAGATTTCCTCTTTTCTAAAAGGTCTATTCACATCTTTTGCCTATTTTTATCTCTGGTTATTTTGCATTGATCTTTTGATTGTAAAAATAAATCAGTAAATCAAAACACCACTACACGTAGTTCATGCTCTAAAATTGCTATGTTGTTTGGTATACAGCTCCCTTTCTTGCCAAGAAATTATAACTTTTTGGATGAACTGCCTGATTAGAAGTTTAGTGTGTAATAAACTACCTCTAAACCTCCTAAACAGTTGCAGAATTTGGTAGTACTTCTGTGTCCAGGATAAATTATAGCTGTTAAAATTTGTCTACTACTCTTTTCAAAATTCTAGAAAAAGTTTCATCTGGTCCTAAAGTCATATTAATTTAATTTCTCAGTAATTTATTTTTTCTTCTTCTGTGATATCTGTTCCAGTTTCATTATAAGTGAAGCAAAAAGAAACTTATCTTTGCTCTATAATTTTACTCAGTATTTTTTTCTATTTTTAATGTTATAATATTTTGTTTATCTGATGCTTATTTAACAAATTTTTATTCTATATTATTATTATCTTTACACTTTGAAGCAAGTTTGAATTTTCATGCTTATTTTTTGTCCTTATTTTTTTCATAATTTGTTCTTAGGTGTTAGTTTAGCTTACCAATTTTGAAATGTGATTCAATCATCAAAACATTTTTCTGAGTGTTCAAAATGAAATTCTGAGATATATGTTATCTTAGCCTCTGGACTTCTAATTCAAGAGGAGGGGGAAATATGTAGAGTCCAACTCACTGGATAAAATGAAACCAAAGTTTGACCAAAAGTTATCTGCAAGGAGAATAGAAATGAGTAAAGAGAGAAAAATCCAGTATCTACTTGATCTTCCATCGCAGGAAGATTGAGTACAGAGATTTTTTTGATTACTATCTTTTTTGGTTAAAAAATTATTATATTTATTATCAAATGGTTGTGCCCATACCTCACCTCTATAGCCTACAAACAAAGCCTTCAATAATCACACTAGAATATATGCAGCCTGCTGCCTCAAGCAGAAAAAAATTGCCCATTAATCATCATCGATAGTTCAATATAAGATACACACACGCGCACACGTAAAATTTTACTGTTTCACATAAAATCCTTTGTCTTCAATAAAGATTGTAGTGAAACACAAACAACCATTCATAAACAGCATTCCTCCAAAATGTGGTTTTTGTTTTTTTTTTTAAAGATTTATTTATTTTATTACATATCTCCCCTTCCCCCCGCTGCGGCGACGCGCCGAGAGTGGTCACTGCGCAGGTGCGGCTTTCCCCGCTTGTGGGCAGTCTCTGCGTCCGTTCACGGCCGGCTTTCAGTTCGCGGGTGGCTGGCTGCGCTCCATCTGCGGGCGACCTGCCCTGCCCGTGGCGGCTTTTGCCCTGTCCATGGCAGCTTCTTGCCCTGCCCATGGCGGCTCCGGCCCACCCATGGCGGCTTGCCATTCTCAAGGCAGTCTGCCCGCTAGGAGAGGTCCCCGGGAATCGAACCCAGGCCCTCCCATGTGGTATGCCGGTGCCCTATCCACTGGGCTATCGAGCCGGCCCCCAAAATGTGTTTTAGAAGGCTCACAAGAATGAAATTCAAGAGTCTGATAGAAATAGGGATCTGAGTAAAGAGAAAATTTAGTAAGTTAAGGCAGGGATAAAATAGGAACACAAACATGTGTACCGACACTTGTAAGAGTTGGTACAAAGGTTACAAACTCGTTTCTGAACTTTGTACTGCCAAAGTGAAGGGAGAAGCAGGATCAGCGATGAGCTCTCCAGTATCCACCATTCACTCAGGAAAAGCACGGTTTCTTGGCATTCAGGTTCCTTTTTATAGAGACATTGTGATGTGATAAACAACATTCTGAAAACCCTCGAGGAACATTTGCATCAATTCAGAATGCAGAAGTTGTGCTTTCTTAGTGTTAGGCTCAAGATGTAGAGACCTAGTGTTTTCTATTTGGAACATATGCCTAGTGCAGCATTCCTTCTCCACCATCCCTGCTGCTTAACCATCCATACTCATCAAAGACCTCTCATGGTTGGGAATGTTCTGCCTTCAAAAGCAGACAAGTCTTAATTTTGGATATTCATTACCTCAAAAAGGAAAGACTTTCTGGAGCTTGCCCTTGTCCTTCCAACCTTTAATTTAATTTAAATTTAAAGGAATATAGCCATTCGCTAAATTTGATTCAAAGTATAAAGATAGTAATATAGGATAATAAAAGTTGTTGAATAACTATTAGCTTTCAGTCTAATGAATAGTAACCTACAAAGTCTAACTTGTCTGTGACAATGCTTCAGTGACTTGTCTACAAAGGCCTTCTCTTCATCAGGCCAAATTTTCTCTTCCTGTTCCTTTAAGTGTTCCTCCTGTAACCCTGCTCAGCTTTGAGCTAATTATGAGCAGGAGCTGTGTCATCCATTTCATCCCTGTTTCTGTGCCTGGAAACAACTGAATCCTTTAACCATCCCTCATCCTCTCTTGAACATAATACACTTGTATCCATTCCAATTAATGTGCCACCCATAACTGGAAGTGGTTATGTCCCACAGAGATTGTCTGAAGGAGAATTGTACATTCCCTGTTCCCATCATTTAAAATTCTTGACATATTAATATACATAAGATTGCCTTAGCTTTGGGGCAATTTCACAGTTAAATCTAAAGTGCTGCCCTAAATGTTTTCCTTAACATGCTGCTGAGCTGACCTAAAAACAGGACCCTGCATTGATTCCTGTTTTTATCTCATTAGAGCCAGCTTACTTCTGCTGCGTGGCATGTTTGTATGTTAATTTTATCATCTGGTTATCTGGTAAACTCAATATTCTTCCTAGTCATCCAAGAGTCTGAATATACCCTGTATATTATTATTTATATTCTGGTTAAAATTGTCAGTTAAGATTGTGTCAGGGTCAAAACCCTTCTGTGGCATTCCATTAGAAACTTCCATAGATATATTTCACTCAACTCTTACAGATTGTTGGAGTCAGCAGTTGACCTTGTTTCAGCCCCATTTCTATGTTGCTTATTATATCATGATATAATCATGATATCATGATAACCGTATGTTATCCAGTATGATATTGCCTCACTGGAGTCTATACATTCTGCATTTCATAATTGCACCACTTAAGACTGAAATTAGACCTCCTTAACACAACTTTTCTTTGGAGTGTTCCTTTTAGTTCTCACAAATCATCTCTTGGATGAAATCCTGTTAGGAATCTCACCTAAGATCTGTGTCTAGCTCTCTAGTTTGTGCTGTGAAGAGTCTACCTTCTCCTTTGAAAAACAAGCCATGGCATTTTTCTGTTTTAGTCTTCTGGGATCTCTTCCACTCTCTGTGTTACTCTAGAGAGCCCACAAATAGGTTCAGTGACCCATTTGTAACTTTTCTCTGGTCTCCAGAATGTGATTGCCCACATCAGATAAGTTGAGATCACTGAGGCTTAATTTCTCACAGTGTCTTTCCCCATTTTTGGTACTCATTGCTTCCTTCCTTACTAATGGGAAGAAACAATAGCACCATTAACCTTAGACTTACCTTGATTCCTTTCAAATCCTTAAATGATATACTATTTTTATGAGAACTACAGGAAAACGGACAGAAAATCTTAACAGCTTTGTAACTTGTCAGTATTGTGGCTGCTCCTGCCCCATCGCTGCTTATGGTATTGAGGAGTATTCTGGAGATGAGAGGTGGGGAAGTGTCTCACCCTCAGGAATGCAGGGATGTGTGGTCGTCATTCTTCCAGTGAGTGTTAGTCATTGCCTGCCATGTGTCCTTGTCTTTGAAAAATCAGGGAATAAAACCTCTGAAAGTCTCCTCTCCTGCCGAGTTTCTTAGCATTTTGGTTGTTTCCCTTACAAATTTTTAATCTTTTTTGCAACCTCTTCCTATTGTCTTTGTTATTGTTAATCCATGGTTTGCATCTTGCTATATTACCTTGATCTGATTTGTGTTTTGCTGCTTCAAATAGATGACGAGCCACTAATAATTGGTTACCTTGCCTTATGCCCAATATCCTCTGTAATATATGGACAGAGTGGTATTCAGAATATGCTCAAGCGCTTTCATTGTTCCTGGGCAGTTAGGGTCATCAAAATAAGTGTAATTATTTCCCCAAAGACATTTCTGTTTCTTCTCTCATATGCTCTATCTTCACTGAATTTTTGCTTCTCTTTTTTTTTTCTTCACACACTGGTTATTTCATATTATACTCTGACATTTAAAATGTTTGGTTCTTGGCATTATTTGTTTCGCTGTTGCATAGTAACATTTTTGTTTTTTTGCAACCATCTGCTTATTTTAAGGTGTATGGTTTTTTAATAGTGTAGAGTCCTTTCATGTCTTTACTTGCCTTAAATGCTAACCTAGGATCTTTGTGTGGCATTTTTTTCTTCAAAGACCTCATGTGTTGTCTTTAACAAGCATTTGATAAATACAGAAAGAGGGAATTTTTATCCACTTGATATTTTTAAGTGTTTTGCAGTTTGGGAAGCACACCAACCATACCAAGAAATGAAATTTGTCAAAAAAATCACTCCATTATGTTGTATAAAGAATTAATAGACCCAGTTTTTATCAGTGAGCAAAGTGGGTCCCAGAAGGTGGTAACTTCTACAAGGGCTCTTAGGTTTTGATCCTAGACGCACTGCTCCAAGGCCAAATCTTCTCTTACAAGTACTTGAGGAGATCCTCCTCCTTGCAGATGAGCCCAACGTGGGCCTTATGCATCATGAAAATGGAAGAGAGAATTCATCTACTACAGCAGGCATGAGTATTCCTCATGGGGCTAGTGTCAAGGGCACAATACACAGACAAACTCATCAGACCCATTGTTGATTTCTCCCTCTTTATATGGCAAGAATAAAACAACCACCCGCAGAAACCAGCAACCTGGATCCTTCTCTATTAACAGGGAGTCTCAGGCGGAATGCACATCTTCCCTTTTACTTCCAGATTGTGATTTTGGAAATAAGCAGCAGGCGGTTGTTGAACTTTGAGGGAATAAGAACAATCCCTAGATCATACTACAAAATTGGATGCTATAGGAGTTGTTAAAAAATTGAAATACATAGTAAGTAATCTTTAGGTGAAAACTATAAAGAATGTGGAAAACTACAAAGATGGGCTCAGATGCCTGTGTATGAGGGTACAGACTAACAAATGAGAACAAATATGGTGTCAGCAGGCATCTGTACCTGCAGGATACTTGTGCATTTGATAGTAAGGACAATATTGATGGTGATCAGTGGGTTTGCCTAATGACTGGAATGAGACAGTGAAAAAAAAAAAAGTTCAACCTTCATTCATGTATTCATTTATTCAACAAACATTATTTGGCACCTACTGTATACACCAGGCACTAGTCTAGTCTCATGGTGTGATAGATTGTGCTCTCAAGGAAACAGTGGGAGAGTCTGACATATAAACAAGTTATTGAAATATTAAAAAAAAAAAAGA
>PVKH010049204.1:0-10123 GCA_004027955.1 Chaetophractus vellerosus | reverse complement strand
CCAAGGGATTCTTTTTATGCTGTGAAAGTCCATATTGTCAAATATAAACGGTGCCATTAAAAACAATGAAGTAGGTTTGTATATACCAAACTTTGATAGGGAGTTAAAGGTGTATTGTTTAGTGTAAAAATCAAACTGCACATTAATATTCATACTATGATCTTTTTTATTGCACTCAATAAATATATAATATGGAAACATTTTCCCATCAATAGAAGATGGATACAAAGTCCTGGAAGGATACACATTACACTGCTAAGATAATTTATTTTGGGGTGTGGGAGGATTGGTGTAGATTATGAACTTTTATTGATATACTTTAACACTCCACTTTTGTTTTAAACTTACTTAATTTTTAAATGCAAATAAGGATAAAAAAGAAATTTATGCCTTGAAGATCTCTCAGTTTTCAAAATTCACAGCAACTCTAAGACTAGGAGAGAGAAGGAATTGACAGACATATAGTAACAACCAATGAGAAAGAAATGAAAAATTTCTATATAAATTGATCTATAAGTTTATTCTTGGGAAAAGATGTAACTGTGAGCTAGTTCATTCAAGAAAAATAAGAGAAAATTAACAATTATGAAAAACCAATAATGACAATGTAGATATAAATACATGTAAAAGAAAAATTACCAATCTATAGGGAAATATTCAACATGGTAAATAATAAAGCTAAAAATTCACGTGTAGTACATGAATTTATAGATTTGATGTAAATAATTTAATTTTTTTCTTGAATATGGTAAAATTATATTGAAAGGAGTCCTGAATTTTATAGAGCACAATTTGGAAAACTCTCTTCTCAAACATTGTTTTCTGAATTTCTTAAAAAATAAATAAGGAATATTTTTAGGTTTAAAATTTTCTTGGCTTAAAGAATTAATAAATATTTGTATATGTGTGAAATTCTTAATGAATTTTCTTGTGATTATATTTTATGCTTCATTAAATTAGATAAAATTTAGAACTAATAGAACATAAAATATTCATGCAACTTTTTTGTTTTTATTAAACTGTCTTTAATGGATTAAATTGTTTAAAGATACCAATTTTTTTACATTTGGCTGAAAATAAAAAGAAGTGAATTAAAATTTTAACTAAGTATTTCCCATGCTTATTTCCTCAAAATTGAATAATTTACATATTTTTAAGGCTTTCTTAATATTATTGTTGAAAATATTGTATGCTAATAAAGTGATTTTGTACAGAATTATCTTCTAGTCTTTCACTCAATGATTATACTACCTTCATTTGAAAATTATACATTTATATAAATTATTTATTGAATAAATATTAATGTATTATTTATATTAAATTTATGTGAAAGTAAGTCAACTGAATTTGATATTCATGAATATTATTCTTTGATTGAAAACACTAAAATATATCTGTTTATTGACCATCAAATCACTTGTTTTATCATACAGCTGAAATGGAATATAAAGACTGCTTGATTCCTTTTATGTATACAAATTAGTGATCAAACATTTGAACTTGTTATATTTATTGATTTTACTTTCCTCAAATAACTTTATATTTGGTAAAAATAAAAAAAACATAAATTAACAATAGTCATTGTAAAAGGCCTACTCTGGAGAGTTCTTCCTGTAACTTTTAGCCTATGTCTTCTCAGAGAGGTTTGTAATAACTTCATGAGCTTTTAATGTTTATGCTAATTTGTGCTCTGTGGGACTTTTAAGATTGTTACCCAATTTGACATATTGCCTGTGAAAATCACAGTGGTATAGGAAATATCTTGTTCTTAATTTTACAGGAGGGTATTGCTGTTGAATCAGATGTTTGGGGATTTTGAGAGGTCATAATGATAAGGAAGTCCAGGGACCCTAACCCGCTCATCAGGAATTCACAGCTTTAGGGAGACAAACTCCCCTCTCCCTTTCTATCCTCCTCCCCTTTCCTCCATGGCATCGGGGGCATCCCTCCTTAGCAAGATAAGCACTCCTAGCCTGGCCCTTTGAACTAAAATTTATAATTCTGAACAAAGGATGGATCTTCCTCCCTAATAGTCCTGAGCTCCAAGAGATAAGCTGACCTGGCTCTCTGCTTTTGTAACCCTGTCTGCCTGTCCTCTTGCTGAAGGAAAGGGCCCGCTTGCCCTAGTAACCTGCTAGCCAATGAACAAAACCCTATATAACCCCATGAAAGGTGATGTTAGGGGCCCAGAATTTGGAGACTGAATCCTCTGGGCCTGCACGTAATAAAACTTTGTTCCTCTGCCTCTCCGAGTACCACTTGGGCTTTCTCATTGTCTTTGCCTCGTTTCTGCTGCAACAATAAGAATAATTAAAATAATTTTTATAATTTGGTTTTAAATAAATGTGTTTGTGTAAGTGTTATTGTCTCTCATATGGATAATGGTCTGATGCTTTAATTATTAAAAGAGCTAATGAATGCCTTTGGAAAATGCACGCTGACTTGAAAGAAGAGCAGCCTGCATTTTAATAAAGCCTTTCTTATTAAAATTTCTAATTAAAAGTTATACATTCTACATCTTACCCTCTAAGGGGCAAAATATAACCCATTCCTTTTACTGCACCTGATTGAAGAGTGCCAGGCTGGCTGTGGAGCAGAGGCGGATGATTGTTTGCCTTGCATCTCACCCAGCTGCTGGAGCCCATGCACCTGGGGTTCCCCTTTCCTTAGTTCTCTTTCAAGCCAGTGTACGGTCAGCTTCGTTGTGACCTCTGTTTCCATAGCACAATATTTACCTGAACAGGATCCAACAGAATCCCCCTGAAGCTAGATGAAAGGAGGTGTGTAATCAAACTTGGGGTCTTTTAATTCCAGCTCCATTCATAACTTTAACTCTATCAAAGTCTCCACATTTTTACAGATGGTCTGGAGTTATGTCAGCCAGAGGAGAGTTGCCCTCCATTAGTAACAGATTTTGGGAGAGCGAAGTTCCTTTCATTGTGCTTTTTCCCTTTCTCTGACCAGGATCTGCTTCTTTTCCAACTGGAAGAGAATGGTGTTGGCCCAGCCCTGGTAGCATCGTTTCCACGAGGGCTGTCGGTCTGGTGGTTGAGCCTCCGGACGAATGCTGGCTAGCAGCTCTCGGAACTATATTTAGATTGCTTGTGACATGGTCTAAGTATGTAATTTCAGGTGGAGTTCTTGGAGAGTTAATCAACATGGGAAATTATTTTGTAATTCCCGGGGACAAATTTAGGCCAACGATAACATCAGGTGAGTTGGGAATTGGCAAACTATTAAATAATAAATAATAATGGTAAAATTAATTTAATTTAGGCCAGGCATACATTCTAATATCTTGTGCATTTATATTCCCTACTTGCCTTGCTGATAGCATTTGGATTAACAATACCCTGATGCAAACTTTGAAGCTGAATTATCATTACTATATGGAACCTAAGATACAATTTCCAAATAAGAAGTTTACAGTTTATGCAAATTATTGCTATGTAATCTGAAGTTCTATTATCAGAATTGTATGCTAGCTAATGTTTCATATAATAGCAAATGCTCAGTTTTTATTTTGTGTTTGTCATAAAAAGACACTAAAGACATAAAAAGATAATAATGCATAAAATTTGAGTTTCATAATGACCCTGAGAATAAATTCTAATCACTTTTTTAATATGTAGAAATCTCAGTTTAATAAAATTTTCATAAGATAATTTTGTTCCTTGGCAACAAGATCTTGTAAAACCTAGAGTATGAACTATAGTATTTACAAAATGCTTTGTACTTGATGTGATATCTTGAGGTCAAATATATTTAAAAGTTGCTCTTTCAAGATTTTTTTATTTTATTTTAAGGAAACAGTAAATAAGTTCTGTATCCCTCAAAATTCAGTAGTTATCTTGGGGGGAAAGAAATGAAGCTGCCTGAAGGATTTAAAAAATATATATATTTTTATTTGATCATGTTATTAAATTCCTATACAGGTAAATTCTTATAATTTGTGTTTTTGAATATATGCAGTGAAGGAAACATTTAATTTTGTGACTGTATGTTGAGTTATTGCACCAGAATATATTTTGTTTTATTGATTGGATTTGCAAGTAGCTGCTACCAGGGGTGACTATTTAAATCAAATTTAGCTATTAATAAAACTAGAGCTCTTTCCTCATGTTTATACTTCATAACATATTTTCAACAGATATATACGCCGTTTTATTCTGGTTTGGGAGGAAACCATTTAAACGCATTTAAAATATGCTAACTGACTTTGAATTTCACAATCACAGGATTCTGAAAATGTTGCCTAATTGTGGCCATTTTAACATGACTCTTCTTCATACATAAGCTGTGTGGCCCACCAAATAAGTCCGTTAAAATGGGGAAGTTAGATCTAAGAATTCTTCCCAGGCTGCACATTCTATAATTCTGCTGATCTATGACCTTTTCCTTTGACAAGAAGCTCTTAATTTTGGTTTTTAATCTCACTCTGGATTCAACTTTTTTATTTTGTCAACTGCATCAGCATTTGCTTTTGAGCTTTGTGGCAAACAGGGACTAAACCAAATGATCATAAAGATAAAGTTCATATGCTATTGTTATTTGTATGTTTTAAAAGCTTCTTATTTTAAGTAGTAAATTGTCTTATTCTCAATGGCTTTTAAAAATCTAATTCAATTAATGTTCATAAGTCTGAATCTGTTCACAATTTACATTTGAATCGAAGGAAACAATGTCAGAAGGTGTTCACGATTGTTTATAGAGGCTTAACATTCCTTTCACTTTTCTGGCTGGTTTTATTAAATAGTTAAAGGAAATTTTGTATGTAACTTTTTAGATTATAATTTATTTCTATTCCTTATCTGTGCCCCCTATCTTGCACTATAAAATTATAAGATCATAAATGTTTTGGTACTTGTAGATGTTTATGTGCTTTTTGAGTCCTGATAGTAAAGTCTGAATAAAATCAGAGGTAAGGTATTTTGGCAACTTGCTTAGATGAAAATCATAATGTTCATAAAGGAAATAAACCTGGATGAGGAAAGCACTGGCTAAATAGCGTTTATACAAATGGGGCTTCTTGAGGTCTCTGTGTGAATGTGTGTGTGTATTTAAGTGATTCCTCCAAAAGGTACTTCTTGAACTTAACCCTCATTTACTGTCTAAATGTTAACAGAACTGGGAAAAGTATGAAAACCATGCAACCTTACTGAGGCAGAGTGGAGTGGCACTGTCCCTAACTTGTGTGTAACTTTGTGTGTAAATAGTACTGCCAAAAGAGACTAAAGAGTGGCCCAGGAACATAATCGGCTCTAACAGAGTGGAGAACGTTTGTCTTTGGACATCAAGGACAATCACTTGAATAGTAACTGATTTTTTTTCATCAAAGTAATAGACTATACATGCATGGTTAAAAAAAATTTTCCTAAAGCACTTATAAAAAATAATAGTTCTCTCTCCTTCCTAAACTTAGACCTAGACTTTAACCTTTTCCTTGCAAGGTTTATTGGTGATATACATCAATTTTAGGCAATAGCTCTCATTTCCCAATTTGATGGATTGAGGATATCAGGACCTTTCTCTCCACCACCCAGCTTTGGTCAACTATACTTTTACTTTGACCTTTATTTTATCAAGGTTGGTAAAATTTACATTCTAACCTATAATTACAGTTATGCCTGTCTTTGAATTGTTTCTGAAAGTTGAAAACTAATAAAAAGCTTTATCCATGGTAAAAAAAAATGTTCATAAGTCTGAATCTGTTCACAATTTGAGTTGCTCTGTTATTAACCTGATTTTCTATCTCATTTAGATTTTTAAAGTCACAGATAATGGTTGCTTGTCTTGCTCAAACACTATTGTATTATGAGACAGTGGAACCTATCCCATTAGGACAAAACAATGTAAAATTATCACTTGGCATGGTATACTGTAATGGAACTTTAAACATTTTTTAAATTTAGATTTACAGTTTTTTAACCAACTATTTAGTTTAGATTATAAATTATCATTGACCCTAGCAAGTAATTCCCTGGCTAGAAGAATTGATCAAACATGTGATTTAAGTGTTCCTATCTATATCACAAATCAAAGGGAGTATATATATTTAATTTGGGGGAAGAGATTGCTTCCTGGGGAATGTGGTGGGGTCCACATTCTGACAGCCCTTCTCCCTGAATACGAGTAGGTTGCTACACCTGGGCTTAGCTAAGTAAATTGTATTTACAGGATCCCCAAGCTCTTTACAAAGAGCTGTCTAGCAGAAGGGCAATCTTCTCTGCCCGTGAATCCTAGCCATAGGCACTGTTCTATCAGGGAGCCTGAAGTGATGAAATAATTTCACACAGGCAGTCAATGAAGTTTTGCAATTGTCAGAATTCCTGGAAAAGAATGACTGATTGGATTTGACAGAAAGGAAATGTTTTCATTACTTTAAACATTTCTGAATTATGTGTCAGCATCATTTAGATACCACATGAACCTGCCTGATATAGCGGTTTCCTTTTATCTTTGGCAGTTTTGACACTTTTAAGTCAATGATGCAAATTGGTAACAAGTGAAATATCAGCTCCTCTCATCTGACCCTCTTTATTTCAGTCACTTTCCTCTGCCTGGCAACCTGAGGGGAGGGGGACAACTTTTTCCCAACTGAAAAACTTGAGGTCTTCTGAAGTTGTTTTTACAAGGAACTGGACTTTACCATTTTAATTTTTGATTGCTAAATATATTAAGGCCCTACTTTGAATTTTTGTGTTTTTCAAACTTATCATGTTTAATGGCTTATGAGGACAATCATACTTTTTGGACTCATCACCCTTGTACTTTCCAATATATTGTCTTGCTTAAAGGGAATTATTCATGGGAAGATATTCTTCAAAGACAGCAGAAGGTTTTTCATATTCCTTGTTTCCACGCATGAATTTTAGTTAAAAAATGATGTTAAAATAAAATATTTCCTCAACCTTCAATCACTTTTCTAATTGTACTCAATGTTGCTGGGCTGGCTGGCCAGGTATCCATGGGGAAAAAATATTCTTCAGTATCAAACCCAGACAAGATAAGTACTGAATTTAACATTTGTAAGTTGGGGAGCAGGATTTGCACACTGAACTCAAGCACAGGCAGGCCAAATGGTAAATCTGCTGCCAAATGTCCTGGTTCTCTGAGCAATTTTATTAAGTAAGTGTCAGGCTATACTACAGAAATAAGCAGGAAGAATGGGATTGACACAGGGAATCCATCTCGAAGAGAAAGGTTATTTTGGGGATGTTTTTTCCTGAAATCCTGACTCCTGGTTGCTTAAGCTAAAGGAATATTTGTGAACTGCCAACACATTCAGTCAGCACTCACCAAGAGAAATCAGGGTATCGATTCTAGGGCCAAATTTGTTTCTTCATAAAGGAAAAGGGGCCAGTTTGCTGAGGAACAGTGTCACGACTAAGATTTATCAAGGGGAGATGAAAGAGAGTGTCAAGTGAGTGTCACCCCTCAGGAGCATCTGCTGGGTAAGTTTTGTTCCCTTTTAGATTTCCCAACATTGATGATGAGTGAACACTTGTGAGAAAATCTAAGATTTATCTTTGTCAAATCTTATCACGTAATGTATAGCATATACAAGCCCAGGCACACTTGAAAGCATGAAGTTTTTTTTTTTTTTTAATCTCTATAAATAAAAAGTCATTTTCTTTACAGAGATTACACTGTGGATTTTTAATTTTGTTTACATTTTTACACAATAAATTTCCTATCTAGAGAGTCTGTCTTTGCACACTAAGAAGGATCTGTTTAAAGAAACAGTTATTGAGCTCTAGTTACTATCCTATTGATGCAACCAATATTTTGATCATGGATATATTGAGAATATCAGAACAGTTTGTATATATCAAACATTAATAGGAAAAAACATTAGACTTGAGTGCCTGTAGCTCAAAACCATACTTAATATTATCTTTCAGTCACCTTAGATAGATGCATTGCTTTGCAGAACTAGAGCTCTTGAATATATTTCATTTTCCAGTCTTCTCCCAAAGTACATTCTGCATTGCAGTTTATTTTAATAAGTATTAGCAGTATTGTTAAAATGTAAATTTTTTGACTATATAGATTTTTTTGTGAGGCTCTTGAATCTTTATCTAGTACTCGGGCCTATCCAGATGAAGTAGAAAGAGCTACCAGGAAGAAAAAAGCGGGTGGTGGTGGTGTAGGGCCTTACAAATGGAGCCAACTTAAAAATCCTGGGGCTGACAGTGGACGCAGAGACTGGGAGCACAGACTAGCGGCAGCAAGTTGGAGCCATTTGTAACCCCCATTCAGCTTTTGCTCCCTCTACAAAGGCATCTTAATGTAATATAAAGAGTACTGGGTACTTTTGGTCAAGATGGCTGAGGACACATAAAAATGTTTCCCTTTGACATTAAAGTCATAATTATTTTACATTTAAATGAAATACACAGCCATTTTGAAATTATGAAAAAGAACTCAACATGAAACTAAAAGAGAGAGAGAATCTAGAGTGATGAATGGGGTCTGTAGTGGCATAGCTCATAGGGAATTGGGAACAGGTAAAGCAGGCCTTGGGGTCTTACAACTCTTGTGTCTGAGACTGGAGCAGGGCTCCCAACTTGAAGCAGAGAGTAAGACTGTGTTGAAGGGAACCCAACATATTTCTTTGAACCCACCGGATAGATGCCAGAAATGAGTCATATACTCTGGTGAGGGTTAGAAGTTGATTTACAGCTGTGAGACCAAAATGGGGTCTTAACATAATTGAACCATTAGATCTGAGGGAGAACCCTGAGCCGAGTCAATGATTCAAATCCCAGCTTCCATTAGGGCCATGATAAGGGCAATCTCTAAACCTATTTCCTATTGAGGTGTTTCCTATCATGTGTGTGTATGTATGTGTAAAATAATGTTTCTTTTGGCCACTTTTCTATTGAGATGTTCTTTTTCTTTATTAATTTATATACATTGCTTAATATGAAAGACAGAGGCATTTTCATGTCACAAAGTTTATTCTTATTTTTCTATTTTGCCTTTTACTGCTTTTGAAAAAGTCCTGCCTACCCTGATAGTTCTGCCATTCTGCTTGAAGCCTCCTAGGCTTCAATTTTCCTAGAAATACAAATAATTCCTACAGTGTTCCTATTTTCTTTTCTAATGCACTAATAGAGATTCTCTCACTGCTGCCATGACAAGCTTTGTGTTTGAGAACAAGAATCCATTCCATGTATTAATCTGCTCAGATACAATTATATGTTGAGTTGTATCCCCCAGAAGGATATGTTCAAGTCCTAATCCCTGGTCTCACGAATGTGATCCTGTTTGGAAGTAAGATTTTTGAAGATGTTATTAGCTAAATTGAGGACAAACTGGATTAGGGAGAGAAAATTTGGATATAGACAGAGACAGAGAGAAAAGATGGCTCCATGATGGTGGGAGAGATTGAGTTATGCCACACCTTGCTGGCAAGCCACTAAACAGGTAGCACAGGAAGTGTGCTCCTACAGACAATTTGATGTCAGACTTTTGTCTCCAAAATTGTGAGACCATAAGTCTATTTCTATTATTTTAAGTCATTCAAGTTCGTGGTACTTTGCTGCTGCAGGCCCAGGAAACTAAGACAGACATCCTCAAACTCTATTTTCTACAATAGCGAAAGAGTCTTCAAGTGAAATATTCATTCTATTTCTCATATACCATCTTTGTTTATAATTGTAACACCTCCAAAACTGTGGTATAAGAAGCAGCATACAGGATCCCCTTTAGTTAGTTCTAAAGAGGTCATGCTGTCCTTGGAAGCTGAGTAGAAAGCTGTCTGCTGGGTTAGTTCCTAAAATGGCCCAGCTGTATTTACATATATATCAAACACACTTCACAGTATTTTAGAATTTGAGTAGGAACTTTGTCCAGCTTCCAGTAGTAACACAGGTTTTCCCTTAATTTCACATTTCTATGCTCATTTTCATCATAATTAATGAGGATTAGGTGGGTGGGAAGTTGGAAATAATGCAACACCTATAATTGTTTGATACTGTTTTCTTGAATAGTTTGTATTCCATAAAGCCATATTTACTAGACTTGGTAATTACAGAACTCATCAGAACATATAAAAAATTAAGTAGGAGAAACACTTTAAAACTACTAACTACTTTCACACCTTGAAAAAGAACAT
>PVKH010049203.1:0-10122 GCA_004027955.1 Chaetophractus vellerosus | reverse complement strand
CCAGGGGGGAGATTTTTATGCTGAGTTTGGCTTAGAGAGTGGCAAAAATTGAGCAACAAGGAGGCTTTCAGGAGGTAACTCTTAGGCAATATATAATACTAGACTAAGTTTCAAATTCAGAAGATCAAGTTTCATAAGTACAACCATCGATATCAAGAGCCTGGAATAATAATCTCTTCTTTGCTAGGCACTGCCCATGTGCTTGAAAGATTCTTACTACTCTCTTAGAGAATGTAGCAGGACTTAGGGGATTGTGTTTTATCACTCCAGGCTGATAAATCCAATACTGAGCATAGGATGTATTTGTAGGTTCCAGGGAAAGGTGGAGAGCACACTAGGACTGTCTCCTCCCAAACATATTATTACCATTCTCTGAGACTAAAATCAATGGAAAACTTTCTTTCTTTTGGATATGTCTATACAGTTCTCCCAGCACCAATTTTTGAATAGATTGTTTTAGCTCAGCTGGGTGGGCTTAATAACCTTGTAAAAAATCAGTTGACTGTAGATGTGATGGTCAATTTCTGAATTCTCAGTTTGGTTCCTTTGGTCAATATGTCTGTTGTTATGCTGGTACCATGCTGTTTGTAGAACTGTAGCTAAGTAATATGCTGTAAAGTCAGGAATTGAAAGTCCTCCGACTTTGTTCTTCTCCTTTAAAACATTTTTGGCTATTCAAGGTCCCTTACTCTTCCAAATAAATTTGATTATTGGCTTTTTGATTTCTGCAAAAATGTCTATTGGAATTTGTAAATTAGTTTGGGTAGAATTGACATCTTAAAGATATTTAGTCTTCCAGTCCAAGAACCCGGAATTGCCTTCCATTTATTTAAGTCTTCTTCAGTTTCTTTTAGCAATGTTTAGTCCTTGGTTAAGTTTACTCCTAAATATTTGATTGTTTTAGTCACTATTATAAATGGATTTTTTTTTCTGATTTCCTCCTCAGAATGCACATCAGTAGTGTACAGAAGTGCTATTGATTTTGGCATATTAATCTTGTATCCTGCCATTTTGCTGAACTCTTCTGTTAATTCTAGTAGCTTTGTTGTGGATTTTTAAGGATTTTCTAGATAAAGGATTATGTCATCGCAAATAGTGAAAGTTTTACTTCTTCCTTTCCTATTTGGGTGCCTTTTTTTTCTTTGTCTCGCGTAATTGCTTTAGATAGAACTTCTAGCACAATATTGAATGATAATTGTCACAGTGGGCATCCTTGTCTTTTCCTGATCTCAGTGGGAAAGCTTTCAGCCTTTCACCATTGAGTGCAATGCTAGCTGTAGGCTTTTCATATATGCCTTTTACCATATTGGGAAAATTTTCTTTATTCCTATATTTTGGAATATTTTTATCAAGAAAGTGTGCTGTATTTTTGTCAAATGCTTTTTCTGCATCAATAGAGAGGATTATGCCATTTTAATTATTCAATTTATCAATTTGGCTTATTACACTAGTTGATTTTATTGTGTTGAAGCACTCTTGCATACCTGGAATAAAACCCACTTAATTTTTAAATATGCTTTTGGATTCTATTTGCAATTATTTTGTTGAGGATTTTTGCATCTATATTCATTAGAAATATTAGTCAGTAATTTTCTTTTTTCATACTATCTTTATTGAGCTTTGGTATTAAAGTTATTATGGCTTCATAGAATGAGTTTGGTAGTATTCTTTTCTGTTGAGTTTTCTGAAGAGCTTGAACAAGATCGGTAGTTGGTTGTCTTTGAATGATTGATAGAATTCACCTGTGAAGCCATCTAGTCCTCGACTTTTCATCTTTGGGAGGTTTTTGATGACTGTTCCAATCTCTTTACTTGTGATTTGTTTGGTAAGGTCTTCTATTTCTTCTAGGGTCAGTGTAGGTGGTTTGTGGTTTTCTAAGAATTTGTCCATCTCATCTACATTTTCTAGTTTTTGGCATGCATTTTGTCCTAGTATCCTCTTATGATCTCTCTTATTTCTATGGGGACCAGTCTTAATATCCCTCCTCTCATTTCTGATTTAATTTATTTGTGCCTTCTCTTTTTTTTTATTTGTCAGTCTAGCCTAAGGGTTAGTCGATTTTGTTGGTCTTCTCAAAGAACCAACTTTTGGTTTTGTTGATTCTCTCTATTGTTTTTTTTTTTTTTGGTTGTTGTTGTTCTTGAATTCATTCATTTCTTCTCTGATCTTTAAAGTTTCTTTTATCTCCAAAAGAAAGAAAGAAGACCATATCTCACACCTTATACAAAAATTAACTCAAAATGATTCAAGGACCAAAATATAAATACAATGATAAAACTCCTCAAGGAAAATGTAGGAAAATATCTTCAAGATCTTATGGCAGGTGGTAGTTTCTTAAACCTTATACCCAAAGTATGAGCAATAAAAGAAAAAATAGATAAATAAGACATCCTCAAAATTCAACACTTTTGCACCTCAAAACTTTGTTAAAAGGGTGAAAAGGCAGCCAACTTAGTGTGAGAAAATATTTGGCACTTACATACCTGATAAGAGTGTAATATCCTTGATATATAAGGAGATCATAGAACTCAACAATAAAAAGACAAACTATTCAATTAAAAAATGAGCAAAAGACTTGAAAAGACAATTGTCCAAAGAGGACTGTTAAATGGTGAAGCAACAGTGAAAAAATGTTCAATGTCAGTAGTGATTTGGGAAATGCAAATCAAAACTACAACGAGGTATCATTTCACACCTGTTAGATTGGCCACTATTAAAGTTGGAAAACTGTAAATGTTTGAGAGGATGTGGAGAGAAAGGAATGCCTATTCACTGTTGGTGGGAATGTAGAATGGTACAGCCACTGTGGAAGACTGTTTGGCATTTCCTAAGGACGTTGTGTATAGACTTGCCATGGGAATTGTGCAAGAATAGCCAGAAAGAGCAGCTTTGTACAGGAGGGAAAACAGAGAGATTGAGACGTGAGGAATTTTCTTGTTTGTCTGTTTGTTATTATTATTATTATTATTATTGAAATAATTAAACCTTTAATAATGGTTGAAGTGATGAACACACAACTATGTGATTATACCAAATACCATTGAATGTACACTTTGAATTAATTGTATGTTTTATTAATATGTATAAATAAAATTGATTTGTTTAAAAAATCAATGGAAAACTACAACACCACAATCCAAACAGCATTGCTAATGGCACAGCCCTTCCAGGAAACAATGTATAGGTCATCCCACCAGGCAAGGAACTATAACCAGCTGAAGTACTTGCTCAGGGTAAAGGGAACATGAAGGCATATTGGAAGAAGGTAGTTATAAATACCAACTACTACTACATGATCTGTTGCAGAAACAACAACTGTGATTGTTATGAATATTTCTTCTTCATATTGTTAGAATTGTGTTTGTATTTGTGTATATGGAAAATGTCTTAGTTTTCTTCTCTCCCTTATCACCTTATATAAAGTTATATTAAAGTTGTATTAGCTTTACATCATAGTATTTAAGTTATAGGATGTCAAGTATAAGTGTGGTTATTACCCAAAGTCTTGCATCTTCATCTGTGGAAAGGATTAGTGCATTTTCAGTTGTATATATTTTTGTACACAGTTGAACTATGTCAGTCAGAAATATGACTCTGCTACCAACTTTTCCTAGGAAATTAACTATGGCTTAAAGAGATGTGTATATGTGTCAAGTAAACAAGGAGTGCACTGTGAACATTAATTTCATATTTCAACTTGGTTTGGTTATAGTGCCCATTTGTTTGGTCACTTTCCTTCTTTTTAGTTTGAAAGTGTTTCATAGATGATATTTATCTATGGTCTATAATATATATAATCTATAATCACATGATTGCAACTACAATGATTTAATTACATCTAAAATCAACAAATGCTATTGTCCTGAACAATGTGGGTAATTTCCTCATCCTATCAGTTGGAAGTCTTAAAGGTGAGAATTGAAGGTAGAAATCAGAATTTCTGCCTCAACTTCATCATTGCCTATTTCTGGAATTTTCAGCCAGCTTCTCCTGGGAAAATAGGACCATGGACTTCAATATTAGCTTTATATCTTTATAAAAATATGCATATATTTACATATATAAACACACATAATATTTATATGCATATATAAATATATATAAATAATACATAAAACTATGTATTTAGGCTTCTGTTTCTCCAGAGAACCCTGACCAATACAAAAGTGAAATGGTGATGAGATTAATACAGAAGGATAAAACCATGAAAGTGCCTGTAAAATTCTAGGAGTAGGAGGGAAGTGTAGAATTTTTAAGTGTTTTGGGAAAGCTTTAATGACTAAAGTTAAGGATGAATATCCACATTGGGAAGTATAAATTTCATACTTGTCAGTGAACAAATGATATTGAAAGCCACAAGAGTGGATGGGATCAATAAAGGAATTGAGAGAAAACAGAGGTAATATAATACCTGAGGACTGAATTCTGGAATAAGCTAAAATTTAGAGGATGGGGTGAAAGACTGAGAAGCAGCAGCCAGAGCATAAGGTTAGAACCAATGAAGTGCAGCATACTTAAATACAAATTAAACAATAAAATAAACGAAAAGCATGTCAAGAAGAAGAAAGTTATCACATATGTGAAATTCTGCTGATGTACTAAAGAATGAAGACTGTCCATTAGATTTAGCAATCAGCAAACTATAGATAATGTGAATGGTGCCATTTTTATGGATAGAGAAGAGGCACAGCCCTGTTGGAGAAGGTTTATTTATAGAGAGTGGGTGGAGGGAACATGTACCTAAATCCTATTTCTTCATTCATATCGCTTATCCATTGGAAATCATGTAATTCAGGATGCATTTTAGAGGAAATTTTGGCTTTTTCATCCATTTATTCCCAGAGTTCCATCAGCTATTATTGTATATCTTTTTGTTTTGCCATTTCTATTTTGAAATTATGAATTCTGATTTCAAGTTTCTTTCCTCTCTTCAGTTACTCTTCATTCAAACAGGTGTGAAGATGCATTTTGCCTTTACTTCATGTCTTCTGTGTATATGTTTGTTGGAGTAGGAATATTTTCATCTGTTCAAATTTTTTATTCTTAGTTTTATTCCTGCTTGCAGTATTTTTTCAAAGTATCGTTCTCCTCCTTTAATTTTTTACTCATGATTATTTACATTAGATTGTCCTAAAACATCAGGCAATCAGGGGAGGTGTTTGGGTAATTTATTAAGTTATTAGTTTGTATATGTTCTCTTCTATTTTTGCCTTTATGTACATTTCTTTAATATATGCCTCCCTCCTTGCATTTTGGAAATTTTCTTCCAAATCCTTGATATTATCGTATCTTACAAGCACCCTTACTTACAAGCATCCAACAATGCCAGTAGTCAGTAATTGTATACAACAGATTTTAGAACTATTCTTAATATTTCTACTATTGATGTGAAAATTTCTCCTTCATAGGATAATGCTGGTTGATGTTTTCTATTTCCCTCTACCATTAAGATTCTGCTGTTCTTTAGTCTCTTCGGCCTAATCCCTGCCTAACTTTTCATTTTGGTTTGGACTCCACAGATAAATCTACTGGTCAGAGATTTTTATTTTTTCCACCTACACATAAATTAAAATTTGCAGTATTTTCTACCTCATTGCTATGCTGGGTATAGGCTATAAATGATTTGATTTTATTTGTTTCCTGTTTTGACCTGTATGAGACTGAATATAAAAATGGACAATGACTTGGAAACTCTGACCCACTATTAGCAGTAACCAGACCGGGAAACATTCTTTCACTCCCTCTAAAAATCAGTCCAGGCAGCTGGCCACTGTTTACAAGTCCAGGAAGCTAAGCCATAGACCATGTAACAGAAGACCCAAAATAGCCAGGAATATTAGCCTCCCTACTTTTTGCCCCTGCTTCCAACTTTGAACCAACCACAGAAAGCCAAATATGCTCCCTTAACCAATCATATAGGATGTTTCCTTTTATTTAGCTGCCTCCAACTTCCCCATGCCAACAATCTCAAATCTTCATTCTTTTCTACTGTAAAATCTTTCCCACTCCTCTGCCTGACTGAGTCTCTATCAAACACAAATAATGGAACTCTCTTGCTTTGTTTAATTAATCTTTGTTGTCATTTGGGTGTTCTTCATTTATTGCCCCATATGTATGTTTCATTTTGTATAACAAATATGTGGAGGAATTTATTTAGGTAATTTCCATAATCCTAAGGGAAGAATGCAGTACTATTATCCCTTCTTGTCATTGGTATATAATATTGTAGACAAAAATTGAGTTGAATAAAGCCAAAATGGACATCATTGTGACTTATGAATTATTAAATTCAATTTTAAATATATAAAAGTTGGGATCAGTATTCAAATTCTAGACTATAAATCTAAAGAATTTTAAGAAAAAGCAACAAAGCTAGCATCAAAATTTTATACCAAAATATAATTTCATGTAAACTTTTCTGTGAATAAATTTAGCACATGGATTATCAGGACAATTGCTATATCTAGAATATATTAAATAATGTTACAAAGAAATCAAGTTAAATTTTGCCAGTAATAAATTTTAATAATATGCAAGAATATGGTAATTAAACAGTTGAATAAATTATTGTGGGGAGTACTGTTGAATTTCCTTTTCTGGAACTCATCAGAAAATCAATTAGGGTAGCTTTACTTTTTTTCCCCAGACTTGAATGAAGTATTTCTTAACCATGAATAAACAAAATATTTGATCTCTCAATGTTTCTTTTAGTCTTAACATAAGTTATTATGATCCAGCTGTGTTATTCACCTATTACCCAGATATCTTTCTCATTAGGGTATAATTTCCCTTTCTTATTTCCAAGATGATAAGAGAAAGATACCACTTGATGCTCTTTATACTTTCCCATGTCCCATGCACTGTTTTTGCCAAAAAGAAGGAGGGGGAGGGCTGCAGAATTGTTTGGCAGTTGGGAGTATAAGAACAAACTTTCCTGAAAATGTTCATGGCTTCAATTTCATACTTAATTCATCTATATGACTCAACAAAATCACTTAACTGCATAAAAATACTTAACATTTGAAATTGGAAAATTACTGTACTAATATCATTAGTAAGAACTATCATGAGCAACATAAAAACCACTCAAATATCTCTAATGCAGAAAATTTTAATTACCTAGCTATGCTAAAAGTAACAAAACCGTTTTCCCAGTTGTTTTTATATTGCTTATAAAATAAGCCCTTGAGTACAATGATAAGTTAAATGCTGCTTTGGTATTCATGAAAAACAAAGCAGTCTAGAAAGAATGCAGTTGCCACATTACTTCCAAGAAAACCGTTTTTCTTTTGCATAATCACACATGCATATACATGCATTCAACACACAAACGCACACAGACTTGAAGAAGTAAGAACAATTTTTCCCTATTTTACACTCTACTAAAAGACATTCTGGCACATCAATTTGTGATAGATAAATTAATAAATGGAATGGAAATAAAATTTCAAATAAAATAATCCCCTTTTGTGATGGTTTAATTTCTGACATTTTTGAAACTTTCAAACACATTGGACATTTTTATTTTAAGTCTAATGAGGTTCTAATTTTGTAGTATTTTAAAAGCCTAATCTAAGTTGCACTTATGGGGCCGGCTCGATAGCACAGTGGATAGGGCGTCGGCATACCACATGGTAGGCCCCGGGTTCGATTCCCGGGGACCTCTCCTAGTAGGCAGACCGCCTTGAGAATGGCAAGCCGCCATGGGCGGGCCGGAGCCGCCGTGGGCAGGGCAAGAAGCTGCCACGGACATGGCAAGAGCCGCCACGGGCAGGGCAGGTCGCCCGCAGATGGAGCGCAGCCAGCCACCCGCGAACTGAAAAGCCGGCTGTGAACGGACGCAGAGACCGCCCACAAGCGGGGAGAGCCGCGCCTGCGCAGTGTCCAATCTCGGCGCGTCGCCGCAGCGGGGGGAAGGGGAGATATGTAATAAAATAAATAAATCTTTAAAAAAATAATAATAATAATCTCTTTAAAAAAAATAAGTTGCACTTATATTTTCTGTGTGCTCTTAGTGGGAAACAACAAATTAACATTAGAAGCCCACGTACGTTCAACTGTGTCAAGGTTTTAAAAAAAGAAAAATAAGAAAATATTGCTGATATTGTTGCTGCTCTTGTCTATTAAAATATCTTATTATTTAGACTTGAGTTTAGGTTTCAGTAACAGTGTATTTTAAATATGTTACTTTCTGTGATTCTTTTCCTAGGACTTTTTCCAATGTTTGCACCAGAATAACACACACCTATCAGACAGCCTTTTTAGTTTCATTTAAAAATAATAACTATTTGCATCTCATCCTCTTGTAACAACTTACTTACCCCCTTCCTCAATTATTTATTTCCTTTGTGACTGCTCTTTCTCAGTCTTTTTCCTGGACTAATTTATATTTGTGATTTTTTTCCTTCTCCCTCCTATTTTCAACCTAGGTATTCTCATGTAGTTCCATAAATTTATTTTTTCCTCAACAAGTCCTGCTCATAAATAGATGTAATAGGGCACTGATAAAGTTAAAGCTTAAGCTTCAGAAAAAAATCATTTACATAGGCCTCATGTTCAGTACCTACACCTTGTATCCTATTTTTAATTTTGTATTTTTAAAGGGTCTATAAAATTGCACAAACTTCAGCTTCTGTAAAGTTTACATCTGCTCCCACTTTTGATCATATATACTTGATTTGAGTTCCAAAAGCATACTTGTGATTGCCTATAGGCATTTCCACCTAGAGATGCTTTCCACCAGGGAAGAATTCACAAAGAATTCTCTTCATTCAAACTCTGCATATATTATATATATATTCCAACCTTCACTTTTGGTAAGCCCTGTCTCGTAATTTAATTTTCACTCAGCTAGTCATCAACTCAGCAATGTGAGAAGCATCTATAATCCCTCCTCTATTTCAACCAAAAAACAATCCAGGGGATGAAATTCATATTCAGCGTGGTCCACAGAACCCTGAATGTGACCAACGTCATCCCCTCCTGCCATAAGGTAGCATAAATCTACATTATTCATGCATCCATTAAATCTTTGACACCTCTCTGCCTTTGAATCTACTATGTCTTGTGCTTAAAATAGTTTTTTCTCCACTTTTTCATTCTAATTTAGTCATCATTGAGAGCTGGGCTTATACTTATTATTACTTTCTGTGAAGTTTTTTGCAGAAACTTTCTTCATCAGCCTGCCCCCATTCTCCTGAAACTTAACACATTACCTCTTTGATCAGAGCATTGCAATTTGAATCTCTTCTAGAGCTCTTATTAATTCAAATCTTATTAAAATTGGGAATTTTCATATCTGTCTCCACCAAATGACCTTATGTCTCATAATGTAGGACCTGTTTTATTCATTTTTATACCTTTACTGTCTAGCACAATAGTGTCACAAATAATAGTACTTACTAAGTAGGCTGAGTGAATGAAAATATTGGTTGATTTTGGATGAACCATTCATGTTCTAAACTAGTACCAATGTTTCCACTTGTGTGCATTATCCCATCTATTTACATTTACTTTTTTATTCAGGACATTATTTAAGCAATTGTGTCATCTATCTCTACTACCACTCTATCATTTCCTCTCCCTTTTCTAGATCATTTCCATGTCAAAATGGGTTTAATATTTTCCATCTTTAAAAAATCTGCCCCTGAGAGTGAATTCATTAACATGGTCATGTAAGACATCCCCTGGAAGTGTCTGCTCTCTAATTCAATGAATAAAAGTACAAATTCCACTTTATTCAAACTCTGGAGGATCACAAATACTGAAGAAGAACTCCACAAATAGTGAAACAAAGGAAAAGAATCCCCAAGACCAAGTAGTAGATTTTCTTCCTAGACCTCCAGTTTGTACCCATAGCCTTTCACTCATATCCAAATAGTTTAGGATTCATACAGAGGCAGTATGACCCAAGTTCCTCCTGCCATTGATGCAGATTATAGAACCACTCACAGCAGTGAATTATAATCTCTCATATTTCCAGGCACAGGGACACAAGTCTGCAGACCCAAGGCAGAGCACAGCCACTGAGAAGTGCTGCATACAAAAGAGCCTGCAGAAAAGAAAAAAGAGAAAAAAAGAGAGAGACCATAGCAGAAATGTTTGCATGTGGTGCACTTAATC
>PVKH010049202.1:0-10123 GCA_004027955.1 Chaetophractus vellerosus | reverse complement strand
GGGAACAAAGGAACCTGGAAGCCTGAACCCTGGAGACGTCGGCAGCCATCTTCCTCCAGGACATGGACTTTGGTATGAGAGGAAATTTATGCTTTGTGGCCTGGTAACTGTAAGCTTCTACCCCAAATAAATACCCTTTATAAAGACTGACCAATCTCTGGTATATTTCAAAAGGCACGCCTGTGGCTGACCAAAACAAACATGAACTATGGTCCATGCTTAATTGCAAAGCTCTGGATGTGTTTATCAGTTGTAATGAATGTGTCACACTAATGAAGGATGTTCATTTTGGAGGCTATGGGAGGTATGGGGAGTGGGGCATAAGGGTATCCCTATATCATTTGTTTAACATTTATGTAATTTAAGTATCTTTTAAAAATTAAAAAATAAAAATAAGAAAATAAAATAAAAACTTCATTCATAAATAGATGGCACGATTTTAAAAAACCACTGTTTAACAATGATTTCAAAAAATAAATCCATAAGGAGGATTAAAACATACTTGGAGGGGCCGGCCATATAGCCCAGTGGATAAGGGTGCCAGTATACCACATGGGAGGCCCCGGGTTCGGTTCCCCGGGACCTCTCCTGGTGGGCAGTCCGCCTTGAGAAGGGCAAGCCGCCATGGGTGGGCAGAGCCGCCATGGGAAGGGCAAAAAGCTGCCACGGACAGGGCAAAGCCACCATGGGCAGTGCAGGTTGCCCGCAAATGGAGCACAGCCAGCCACCCATGACCTGAAGCAGAGCCAGCCGTGAATGGAAGCAGAAGCCACCCACAAGCGGGGCAAAGCTGCCTGTGTGGTGACAGGTATCGGTGCGTCGCTGCAACGGGGGAGAGACAAAGCAGACAGAGAGGAACACAAGAATGGACACACAGCAAGAGCAAGCAGGAAGGGGGGGATATGTAATAAATAATAATAAATAAATAAATAAAACATACTGGAGATGAACGGAAACAAAAACAAAAGATACTAAAATAAATGGGATGAAGCAAAAGAAGTGCTTAGAGGTTAATTTCAAATAAATATCTGAACCTCACATTCTTTAGAACTGGCAAAAGGAGAGAAAACGCATCCAAAACTAGCAGAAGAAAGGAAATAATTAAAATTTGACTGTATTTGAAGAATAGAAAAATTAGAAAAACAATAGAGAGAATCAACAAATTCAAACACTCAATGTTTGGAAACATAAAAAAATGATGATTTTTTAAAATTAGACTGACCATGAAAATAAGGTAGAAGACTCTAATTTCTAACGTCAAAAAAAATGAATGGGAGATTACTGACCTAACAGAAATAGTGAGGATTGTAAGAGAAGACAGCAACTAATGGTAAACTAACAAAATAGAAAACCTATAGGAAATAGACAAATTCCTAGTAACACACAAGCTTCCAAAACTGATTCAAAAAGAAATACAAAAGATTCAACTATAGACCATGGTTAGTAGCAATGCTTCAATATATGTTCATCAAGTGTAACAAATGTACCAAACTAAAGAAGATCTTAATGTTGGAGACTATAGGAGGGGTGGGGATGGAGTATATGGGAATCCCCTTATATTTCTGATGTAACATTTAATTTAAAGCTTTTTTAAAAATAAAAAACAAAAAATAAATAAATAGAAAATATGAATAGAACTATAGCAAGAAAAGGGATTGAATCATACGTCAAAAATCTGATTAAAGGATAGGTTAGGGAGACATCAATAAAATAGGCAGATTAGGGCCCTCCAAAAGCCTGTTCCACCTCAGAAACACTGGAAGTATAAACAAAACCTGTCAGAATCAACTTGAATGGAAATCAAGAAAATAGTCAAAGATTTAAATCAACCAGGCAAATACCTTTTAAAAAGGTCACTTATACTTTCCCAGAGAGGCTGAGGGTGCACTCTCTCTCCTCCTGCCCTGTCAGGGTGGGGATGGAATCAAAGATGTGTCCAACAGTCTAGTCCACACAGGCTGAAAGCTGCTGTAGTTGCCTGGAGAGGCTGAGGATCACTGTTCCTTCTGCCTAGTCAGGGACAGGGATGGAACCACAGGAGTACCCAAAAATATAGTCCATGTGGGCTGAAAGCTCTTACAGTTGCCCAATGAGGTTGAGGAAACACTGCCCCCCTCCTATCCTATTGTAGGCAGAGATGTATACACAGGTTTGCCCACCAAACTAGTCCATGCAGACCAAAAGTGACTACAGTTGCCCAGAGAAGCTGAGAGCACATTAAACCTCCTCCTGCTCTGCCAGGGTAAAAATGGAGCCAGAGATGTGTCCAATAATCTGGTACTTGTGGGATGAAAGCACCTGCAGTTGTCCAGGGAATCTGTGGAAACCACACCCTCTTCCTGTCCTATTGGGGGTGGGAATGGAGACACAAATACACAATACTAATATATAGTGTTATTAATAGGGGGTGTATGGAAAAATACACCAAGTGTATGCTATGGGCCATAGTTTGTGGTAACAGTCTGATCGTGTTCTTTCATAATCTGTAATGAATATTCTACAATATAAGGTGTTGGTGAAGGGGTGATGTTTGGGAATTCTGTACACTATGCATGATTGTTCTGTAAGCTCAAAACTTCATATTTTATATATATATATATCTCAAATATTATAAGAGACCAATGTGGCATTTTAAGTTAGCTTCACCCTATCCACCTCCCCAGTGTGGCAGTGGTCTTGAAGATGACATCTTAACCTGGTTCGTGGGAGCAGAGTGAGCTGTGCTATCAAAGAATTGTGCTTGTCTGTTTTGAGCTATCTGGGGGTTCCCCAAAGATCTCAGGCAAAACACTTGCCTTTGTTTTGCCTAACTCATGTATCTATTATAGTGTGGAAAATTGGCTAAGCAGAAGGCACGCCTCAGAAATATTGACAGACAAGTGGAGAAGCCACTGCTGAATGGGAGAAACTATTACAGTTAGAGGGAAATGATGAATAATCATAAAGCCTCGAGAGACAAGCTGAGGAGTTACTTTGGGTAATATGGACTTTTGGAAGCTTCCGTGTATTATAGGAAATGTAGAAAGAAACACAAATGCCCAAAGCTAGATGCATGCTGTATTAGTCAGGGTTCTCTCAGGAAACAGAATCAACAGGAGATATCTGTCAATAATATAAGATTTTATAAGAGTCTCCCATGTGACCATGGGGATGCAAAAGTCCAGGTTCCACAGGCAGGCTGCAAGCCAGGAGCTCCGATGAAAGACCGACAAAGGGTCCTTGATGAGTTTCTGGGAGAAGTAGGCTGTCAAACTACAAGCTGGGAAATTCTCTCTGAATGTTGAAATCAGTTCCCTTTTAAGGCAGTCAACTGATTTGATAAAAGTGTCATCCATTCTTGATCCAATTTCCCTGATTGATGCATATGTAATCAGCCACCCATGCAGTAAACTCACTGGTGATCGAAGTCCATAAATGCTCTTGTATTACAATTAGCCCAGTGCTTGCTGGACCTAATACCTGGACACAATTACCTCGCTGAGTTGACACATTAGCCTAACCATCACACATGCTTCAAAAATATGAGAAAAACATAAGCTTTTTCTTCTGACATATTTTTTAGATTTAGCTCTATTTATTGATTCATTTGAGGTAAATTTTGTCTATGATGAGATTACATACCTAGAAAACTCCAACTTCCTTTCTTGAATGTGGATATCCAAGTGTTCCAGCAGCATTTCTTGCAAACTACATTCTTTCCCATTGGATACTGTTAGTAACTTTGTTGAAAATAAGTTGACCACAGATGCATATGTTGACTTCTGGACTCTAAATTCTATCCCATTGGCTTGTATGTATATTCTTCTTCCTATTTTGATTACTGTACCTTATAGTAAGTTTTGTATTTAGAAAGTGTGAGTTCACTAATTTCAAGGTTTCTTTTTCCATGATATAATAAAGGAAAAAAATTACTCTTACTGTCTTTGCTGATTTGCAATCTTTGGGGAACACTTTCAACACGTAGCCAGTCTGTTTACAAATTTGTCTTTGCCTTCACTCCCTGCATGCACTGAACCAAAACTCCTTTATCATTAACTGATAGGTTGAATTGTGTCTCCAAAACATATGTTCAATTGCTAACCCTCTTCAAGTTCTGTGAATGGAATCATATTTGAAATTGAGTCTTGAAAATGTGATGACCTGTATGCCAAACAAACAGGGAGGAGACTAATTGAATAGTATTGTTGGTCTTATAAGAAGAAGGAATTTGTACTCAGACATAGGCAGATCAAAAACATATGTTATCATGAAGACAGAGATTAAAGTGCCGCAGCTTCAAGCCAAGAAACAATAAAGGTTGACTGAAAACCATTGGAAGTTAAAAGAGGTAAGGTTTCGGAGGAACCCTGTTAACAGCTGATTTTGAACGTCTAGACTCCATCACTGTGAGACAATATATTTGGTTGTTTTAAGCCACCAACTCTGTGATACAACTTAATGGCAGCCCAGTTAACTAACAGATTTGGCAGGAAGTGGAAGTTTTGAGGTGCCTGATTGCCTTACAATGACTGTTGAGGGCTCAAAAGGAAATGGGGAAAGTATCTACAATCTAAGAGAATACATAGGGCTGGCTCGATAGCCCAGTGGATAGGGCGCCGGCGTACCACATGGGAGGCCCCAGGTTCGATTACCGGGGACCTCTCCCAGCGGGCAGACCGCCTTGAGAATGGCAAGCTGCCATGGGTGGGCCGGAGCTGCCGTGGGTAGGGCAAGAAGCTGCCACAGACAGGGCAAGAGCCACCACGGGCAGGGCAGGTGGCCCACGGATGGAGCGCAGCCAGCCACCCGCAAACTGAAAGCCGGCCATGAACGGATGCAGAGAACGCCCACAAGCAAGGAAAGCCGCGCCTGCACAGTGACCACTCTCGGCGCGTCGCCGCAGCGGGGGAGGCGGGAAGGGGAGATATGTAATAAAATAAATAAATAAATAAAAAATAAGAGAATACATAGATCATCATAAGCAGAATATTGCTAAAAATATTTATGTTAAAGGTGCTTCTGCTGAGACTTCTATGGACACTAGAAACATGTTATTGAACATTGGAGGAAAGGTTATCCTTGTAATAAAGTAGATGAGAGCATGGTTGAACTGTTTTGTGGGTGGAAAACAGAACTTGTAAAGCATGGATGTGCATGTTAATATGAGATTTCCAAGTAAAATATGGAGAACCCTGGTGTCTTCATGCTGCTTGTAGTAAGGTGTGAGATCAAACAGATAAGATAAAGAAAAAACTTCTAACCAAATATGAACCAGCACTCCATGATTTAGAATATGCTAAACCTATTCAAATAATATTATTTGGGGAGGCTGGGTCATAGGTGTGAATGGACAACAATTTTATAAAAGATTAACTGTGTGATTCATGGATCCAATAAAGTATCTCAGGAGAAGCCAGGAACAAAGATTCTATTATCCAGGAAAGATCTGTGGGGAATACTCTTGTCTGATAACCTAGACTCCCATAAATTGCAGAGACTAAAAAGTTTTTGAGAACTGCAGACCAAGAGATACACTGCTCACTAGGACGGAAAGAGAGACAGGAAGAAATGAAGGAACAGTGACTCCAAGTATAGAGTCATGGCTGCATGAGCCTGGGCCAAAGGGACTCCTTCAGGCTGGGATAGTGAGGAATACATCCCTGGTAGTTGAAGAGGACAGAGCATTGAGCCACAGAGGATTATTCCCAGACCTTGAAATCTAAAGGAATTTGCCCTGATGGTTTTCTGATTTACATGGTATCCATGAATGCTTTTCCCCTCCAATTTGTCCCTTTAGGAAAAGGAATGTTTTACTATGCAATTTCCACCACTGTATTTTGTAAGCAGATATTTTTTTTTCTGGATTTCACATGCCCACTGATGTAGAGGAATTTTATACCTTGATGAATGATATAAATTATGGAATAATATTTTCTACACATGCAGAAAATCTAGTGGATATTTAACAGGGATCACATTGCTTCTTGTATCAATTTGGGAAGGACTGACCATTTACTATTGTGAGTCTCCCAATTCATGAATATCCTGGGACTCTCCATTAATTTAGATATTTAATTTATTTCATCAGTGTTTTGTAGTTTTTAGTATAGTATCCTGTATATATTTTGGATATGTTTTGTTTTAAATTCAGATGAAGAAAGAAGTTGAACAGCAGCCAAAAGCTGGAAGTCAATGGAACCCACTGGAGAAAGAAGACACTACCATGTACAAGGCCATGTAACAAAATTATTGCTTGTGAAATTGCTGACATTATTTCATTTTTCCACAAGCTATACTCATTATTGTTACTATTATGAAATTAGACAAAAATTATATTTTATATCAACTCATAAAAAAATGTTTTATTTTACCTACATTTATTACTTTTATGATACTGTTCTTTTACTTTTACTAATCCAATGTTCTGGCCTATATCATTTTCCAGCTCCATGAAAACTTATTTTAATATTTTTTGATGAGCAAATCTGTTGGTGATGAACTGTGCCAGGTTTTGTTTGCTTGATAATGTATTAAGTAATCCTCAAATTTTAAAAGATTTTATCACGGGATAGGGAATTATGGGCTGCATTTTTAAAAGAAAATAATTTTACCATTTCATTCCACTATGTTCTTACTTATTTGGTGTATTAGGGTTCATTAGAGAAACAGAATCAATATGATATATTATATATATAAATATTAAAATATTTATTATAGGAATTTGCTCACCCAATTCTGGAAATTGGCATGTATGAATTCCATAGGGCAGACCACATATTGAAAATGCAGTGAAGGTCCTGTTGAACTCTCCAGAAGTGGGCTTACTGAAGTAGAGATAAAAATTCTTCTTTCTGACTTCTGAAATCCTCAGTTCTTGCTTCAAGGCATCCAACTGATTGGATGAGGAGATTTCTCTCATTGGTGAAGGTAATTTCCTTTGTTAGTTGTCTATATAAGCAGTCATAGAAATAAATAAACTGAAAAATGATTTAAATCTAAGAACTACACTAACATTAATAAGCAGGCCAGTGCTTGCTTCACGAAACAATGGACACTGTAACCTAGACAAGCTGATGTGTGAAATTATCCATCACAGTCCAACTGATGTCTTCTTACACCCTCCTTATTCTGTACTTAATCTCTATATAAACACAGTAACACTTATACTTTTGCTTAACCTAATTCATTTGTCTGGTGTACAACCAGAAGCATACTCACTAGATCCCCAGAAGAAAAAGAAAGTTCTTTAATGATATTCAATCTTATCTTTGATATGCTTCAACTTAAATACCATGACATAAAGTTATTAAAACTTATGTTATATGGCAAGGGGATAAGAGAAGGAATAAAACAAAGAAATGTTCTTTATGTATATATACAAACATATTCATAATAAAAGAAGGGGAAAATGCTCATTATCATTATAGTCCTCATTTCTGCAACTCACCAGGTAGCTGTAGGTGCATCAGATCAAGCATCACCTTAGAAGGTATATCTTCACATGGCCCACATTATTGGATGCTTATAAAATTCACTAAGGTGAAAGGCCCCTAATTTTTTGTTAGGTTTATCTCTTACCCATAAATGACTTAACAACAAGTACAGAGTAACTGATACTTATTGCTCACTAGGTTCAGTGAGCACAATGTTATCAATATAATGGACACTGTGGTGTCTTGTGGAAGGGAAAGATGATCAAGGTCCTCGCAGACTAGATTATACCATGGGGCTTGAGAGTTATATACCTCTGTGGTAGATGATGGAGGTATATTGCTGGCCTTGACAGCTGAAATAAAACTGTTTCTATTGGTCTTTATTAACAGGTATTGAAAAGCATTTGCCAGCTCAGCAGCTTCATACCAGGGTACCTAGGAATGTCTTGATTGTCTCGAAAACAATGCTATCAACTGTGATGGAAGTCACCACCTATTTAAGTTTAAAATATTCCACCATAATCCTACAAGAACCCTTTATTTTCTGTGCAGGTCAAATAGGGGAGTAGAGTGGGAATCGGGTGGGAATCACCACCCCTGCATCCATCAAGTGCTTCATGAGGACACGGCCATCTGCAATCCCTCCAGGAATGTGGTATTTCTTTTGGTTTAATATGTTGCTGGTCCGAGGCCTTCCTACCATACAGCTCACACTGCACAGATCAGGGAATCAATGTGGGGATTCTGCCAGTTGCTGAGTATGGCTACTCCAGTTATACATTCTGGAATTGAGGATACAACCAAAGAATGGGTACAGGGAGTGACTGGACACATTTTGTCATAGACTTGATCTAAAATTCAAATGATCACCTGATGTGCATCAGCTCCAACCCTGACTATTGGACTCCAGTAATATTTTGGATCTTCAAGATTTAAAGTCAATTCAGAAGAGGTGGCAAGATGGCATTGGTTTAAGTGGGCACTCACCATCTCTCTCACAAAAGACAGCTGAGTAGGGACAAGATCCTGCCTGAGTGAGCTGTTCTGGGAGCCCAAGGAGTGGGAGCCTTTGGGGCATCAATCTGGAGGGAACTGGACAGGGACATTGATTGCTCAAGATAAAACCCTGTGTTTTCAGCCCTGTGGCTGGAAACCATGGATGGCTAAGACCCACCCTCAGGGAAAAGGGCCAGAGTGAGCCCCGACTCAGGCTGGCCAGCCATCCAGAGAGAGGGAGCATTTTCCAAGAGTGGGAGTGTTCTGCAAAATGGCAGAGAGGGGTTTCTTTTCTGTGGGTTTGGTTGCCTGGACCCCTATTGAGCTTTGGGGAGATTACCAGTCTGCTCAAGGTGGCACCAGGGAGAGGTGAGAGGCAAATCTGCTGAGTGTGATTTACCTAATCACCCTGGGATAGAGAAACTTGGCCTGTGAGAGGGCGGAGTCAGGCAATTGACTAGTTCCATGCTGAAAACTATCAAAATTTCAACTCCCCTAAGGGAGACAGGCAGTAGGAAGCGCACAATAAGTTTCCAAGAGCCTTTTTAGTGTACCCTGGGTGGAGGGGGTGGTCTAGAAGAGGGTTGAGAATCATTTCTGTGTGGTGAATTCAGTCACCAGGGTCCCATTTGAATTTTAAAAGGGAAATCAACCTGACCAGGAGAGGGGAGGGAGATTCTGTTCACACAGCCTGTTGAATCCCACTGCCCTAGGAGTCAAACCTGCCCAAGGAAAAGTGACTGGATAGCTTTCTGAAGAGCTATCTGACCCAATGAGAAAGTTTAGGTCAGTTGTGGAGGTTCTGCCTTGAATATATGAGGTCCCTAGTTCGATTCCCAGCTCCTCTTAGAGTAGTGATCCACCAGGATATCAAACATCCAGCTGATACTTTATGCCAGGGAAAACATGGACATTATTATTGTATTAGCTTCTCTTGGGTCCCTTATTTTCCTAGAAAAAGGTAAATTAAAAAAAAATTTAACCTAGTTTACTTCATAAAATCAGCTTCATAACCTGCAGAGAGTAGGCTGCAGGGTAATTGATTGATAAACACCAGCAGCCTGAGAATCTCCAAAGGGGCCAAAGAAGACACTGTTCTTCCATAGTTTTTGTTTGACTGTTTGCTTGTGTGTTTGTTTGTTTTTTGGTTTGTTTGTTTCTTGCTTTTCTTTCCCCTTCCCCCACCACTTTTTAAAATTAGGTGCTGCTACCTTGTTTCTTCTTTGCTGTGCTTCTTCCTTGATTTCCCATTTTCTGTGTATACTGATTTTGTACACCAAGGCTATATCTTTTCCTTCCTTAATCTTTCTATATACTATTTTCTGTTGTGGTTCTTACATTCCACCTTTCTTTCTTTATTCCTCAATTTTTCAGGTTTCTATTTCTATCTTGTCTATTCTGTTTTCTTTTTTTCTTAACTTTTTTCTTTTTATTGTTGCTTTTCTCTATCTCTCTCTCCTCATCATTATGGCCTTTTAAGTAATTATATATTTTTTTCCCTATTCAGTTCCACATTTTATTGTTGGTACTATACTTTTTTATTCCTATTACTCTACACTACTTAATAAGTTAAATATTCATTTTACTAAGTCTTATACAGTCCCTCTTCTAACTTGTACTATTATTATTACTGTTATCCTTTTTCTTTTCTTCCTTCTTCTGCCTTCTCTGGCCCTAATCATTTTCCTTCAAGGCAACCTAGAAAACAGCAAGGA
>PVKH010049201.1:0-10123 GCA_004027955.1 Chaetophractus vellerosus | reverse complement strand
CCTGCCCGTGGCGGCTTTTGCCTGTCCGTGGCAGCTTTTTGCCCTGCCCACGGCGGCTCCGGCCCGCCCATGGCGGCTTGCCATTCTCAAGGCGGTCTGCCCGCTAGGAGAGGTCCCCGGGAACCGAACCCAGGGCCTCCCATGTGGTTTCCCAGCGAGCTCTTTATCCACTGAGCTATCTAGCCGGGCCCTGAAGTATATTTTAACTACAGGAATTGATCATTAAAATTGGCATTGTTTTTGTTGTTTAAAATAAATGGGCAAAGGACTTGAATAGACATTTCTCCAAAGAACAGACATACATGGCCAATAAATACATGAAAAGATGCTCAACATCATTAGCCATTAGGAAAATGCAAGTTAAAACCACAATGAAATACTACTTCATGACAACAAGAATGGCTAGTGCTTAAAAAATGTAAAATAACCACTGTTGGAGAGGATGTGGAGAAACTGGAATTCCAGTGTATTATTGGTGGGAATGTAAATAGTGCAGCCATTCTGGAAAGCAACATGGCAGTTTCTCAAAAGGTTAACTATAGAATTACCATATGACCCATCACTCCTACTTCTAGGTATATACCTAAGATTGAAAACAGGGTCTCAGTTAATTGTACACCAATGTTTAGAACAAACAACAAGTACACTAGCTGAAAGCTAGAAACAACTCAAGTGTTCATCAACAAATGGCTGGACAGAAAAAACAACAACAACAACAAAAACCTGTGGTACATACACACAATGGAATATACAGTCAAGAAAAAATGAAGTCATGAGACATGCTGCAAGACAGAAGAACCTAGAAAACATTACTGTTATTGGAATAAGCAAGGCACATAAGGATACTTAGATGATTAGAAATAGCAAATTTGTGGAGATAGAAAGTTTAGAGGTTACTGGGAATTGGGAGTAGGAGAAATGAGGAGTTATTTTTTAAGACTTTATAAGTAATTGGGATTAAATATACAAAATCTTTAAAATGAAAAACAAACAAAAACCTGTAAGGTAGCTATTATGATGGGGAGGGGGGGGACCCTCACCCCCTCCTCCCTGCAATGTGTCACACAGCAGGAGGTAGCACAGAATCCTAGAGCCCTGGGCCAGAGCCAGAAGAGATTCTCGGAGCCCACCCATTCCAAAGGAGTCCTCTCATCAGTGGAGAGAGGAACTCAGGGACATGTGAGTTCATTAAGGCACTCATTTCTTAACTTCCCACACCCTAAACCAGGCTCTCCAGCCGTGCCAGCCCACCACCCCTAACCTAAAAGGACTGTGTCTGACTGGTTCACAGCAGAGTACCTCGGAAAGTTCGGCTCCTTCAACTCTTCTACTTTCAAGGTCCCCTAGCCCCATTCCCTCTGGAGATTAGACAAACCCAAGGCAGGCCCCAGGCCATCCCCAGGTGGTCTTTTCTCTCACATGCTCCTCATGGGGGTTTCAATTCCTTGGCAGGCCTTCTGCTAGGCGACTTCCTCCTCAGAGATGCTCCTCTCCCATGGACATCTCCTCTTCCACATCCCTCCCTTGCTGCCACATCTTCTAAGGTTCCCTCATTGTGAAAAGGTGCGGGGGGAGGGGGGCTGCATTCCTGGAGCCTGGCGAGGCCTCAGGCGTCCCGCGCCTCTCCTTAAAACGGCTACGCCAGTGCATGAGAAGGGTCCAAAACACCCAAACTACCGAGGACCCCTGAGCAAGTGAGTCCCTTTCCTCACTTGCCACCGGGGACAGTGCACCTTTCATCAGAGCGTTGCTATGGCAACTAAATGAGACCAGCTCCGAAGCCACTGGGTGTGTGCCACAACCCTGGGGCCTTGGGCTCCCAGCCGTCGCAGGGAGGCTGGTGGACGCAGACGCGGTGTCGCAGCCTGGGGCAGGGATGACCTCATCCCCAGCGCCTCAGCGAGCAGCGCTTGGGCAGGGAGCGGGGGTCCCCGGAGCTGCGGGTCCCCGGAGCTGCGCAGCAGCCAGCGAGCACCCGCAGGGGCGCGGGCGGCTCCCCGCGGCCCGGGACTCCCGGACTCGGGAGTAAGCCTGGAGTCTGCACCCCGCCTCCCCCGCAGGTGAGGCCCTGTGCGGGGTTAGCCGACCAAACGGTACGAGGGGCCGCGCCCGCAGACCGCGGTGGGGCTCAGTGTGAGCCGATGGCCCCAAATGGGAATTCGCAGCTGCGGGCGGTGATAGGGTTCTTTTTCCCGCGTGGACAGGTGAGGATGTGAGATTCTGCGCTTCGTCTTCCCCTCCTTCGTTTCTGCCGTCCCTCCTTGAGGTGCGGTGTAACTGGCCCTTTCACGAGGGACTGGGTGGTAGTAGAAGCGTGGCCCCGGCAACGCGTGCCAGAACCTTGGCCGGGGAGCCGCGATCGAGGTCAGCCTTCCTCTCCCGGTTTCACAAAAAAGGAACCGGGGAGCCAGAGAGGGGAAGGCCTTGTCTGAGGTCACTTCCCAGGCTCCTGGTCCAGGCGGCCTCGGAGACGCACTGACGCTATGGGTCTGACCCCCACTTTGATATGACCGGCGGTGACCAACGTCTTTACCCGCAAAAGGTCCCAAAGTAGGTATCTGTGGGTGGTAGGGCTTGCCCGTTCAGTTACAAAACTTATCAACTGCCAGAGGTTTTCAGGATCACTTGCAAGTAGTCGTGGAGGGCGCAGACCGCGCTGTGCAGCATGTGCCGCCGCAAGCGCTGCTCGGCCCCGGCGCCAGCCGCAGGCGCCGCGGACACCAGGGAAGCCACAATCCGCCTTTGTGCGCGTCGCGGTTACCACCGCCTCCCGCCGAGCCCAGCGAGGCCCTCGCCCCCTTTCTTAATGCTAATCTGATACATTAGATGTAGTAGAAAAGTGTAGCTCAGGGCTGCAGTTTTCTACTACAAAAGTGACCCCCACAGCGTGTTAGGTACACTAAGCTGTCAACAATCAAATACTGAGAATCTGCTTTAACATATCATTGCCCATAAAGCCACAGAAATGATCAGTTGAGTACATAACCTACCCAAATTCCAGATAAAAATGGAAAACTTCAATCCCTAGTCTATACAAAGGTAAATATATATAATATTTGAACATCAAGATGACAACATAATTCAGGTTGAATCTCTATAATTAACTATTTTGGATAAAAAAGAATTGATTTTCAAGTTTGAAAACCAAATTTTTGGTTTTCCTTTGGGGAAGATGACTGATACAATTTGAAAAAAAAAAAAAAAAGATTGTTCCAGAAAAATATTAAAGACTGAAGAATGTCTATGTGCCTTTAGGGAAAATGCATTACTTAGTCTATGCTTTACAATAAAGACTTATTCAGGTTAGTAAAGATGCCAGACATAGAATTTAATTATGGGCATGTATTTTTCTAAACTAGACATTTTTAGACATACACATTAGCAGGAAAAATAGCTGAAATTATTTACTCCATGTATCCTGCTTGGGTGGAATTTAATGTGCAAGCCAGAGAAGGACATTTTAAGAAAGTAGTTTTTCAGAGATTACAAGTGTCCTTTCCAGGTCTGGACCCTTAGTGTGCCCATGACTATATAACAGTCTAAATTTCTTAGAAGCTGCTTGCTTTTGAGTTCAGGAACATCCACCCAGTCTCTCCTTTCTAAAACTGATCCAAAAGATCATGCAGTCATGCTCTTTGTGATCTCTGGCCTTGCACGACCTCTAGTATCTTTTATCACACAGGATGGATTTGATAACCCAGCTCCAGATTGCCTATCTGAGTGCCAGATTGGCATGCATACCAATGACCTGGTGAACTATTACCAGAAAATCTACTTCCATAATTCTTGGAGGTTCAGGAACTCTTAAGAATCTCCGTGAGTAATTTTGAAGCAGGTTTTCATGGACCACACTTTGACCAATTTCCTTTGGACTTCCTGGCAGAAGTGGAAATTTTTAAAACTGCCTGCTCCCAGCTCCAATTTTTATTGGGTTCACTATCTGCATGGCCAACCTAAGTCCCCAGATCACTTGCATCCAGGTTCCTGGTTTTCTGTCCCACCAAGATTCAGATCCACATAGTTGGTAGTTCCTGTTTATGTCTAATTCAAAACTCTTGAAGCCCTGCTTTTAATCTTTCCAGTTACTTTCTAAAGCCTCATGGTAACAATTTGAATGCAGCATCTTACAGCTTCATCCTTAAAAATACTGAAGTCCTTTTTTAAAAACTCATTTTCATTTCTGAATGATGCTCAGAGAAGTTGCCAGATTTTTTTCTCTGATGGAAAATTTCAAGAATAGAATAGCTGCATTTGATGCTATTGTGCATAGATCAATTCATAAGACTTGATTGAAATGTTTTATTTCAATGAAATTGTTCACAAAATCATATGGGACTTATGTGATGACAAGCACATTATCTTTCATGTCCACACTTTCATAGACAATTAACACAGACACTAATAAAGCACTGAAATCAGAGTTACTTACTTTGTCTTCTAACTTCCCAATAAAACTGTCAGTCTTCCTGACTTTTTTCATATTTGACAATGAAGAGACTATATTAATGACAACTTCCATATTTGTGTTTCTCCTGAAGTAATTTGTATGTGAATGGATCTTACCAGTAGAAGTCAATATACTAGCGTGAAGATATTCATTTTTACCTTCTTAAAGAGGCGAATAGCCCAAGACTTAACAAATGCACTTTTATTGTTATCGTTGATGGTAATAAAAATAATAGCAGTGATACTTCCGTAATTTTTTGAGTCTCTACTATGTGCAAGGCACTTGACATTTTTGAGGGTTTTTTTAAAACAATCTTTCAAGATGATATTGATTCTATTTTAATGACAAAGAAACTGAAAAGGAGGAGGTGAAATGACTTGTGCAAATTTCTATAGTTAGATTTTTAACTCCTGTCTATTTAATTTTAGTGCCTATGTTCACTCAAATAAATTGAGTTGCCTAATTACTTGGAAGGTTGGGGTGTCTTTGTGGTAGGAAATCTTCAAGAATTGAATGCTGTTGTTTTTACAGAGAAGCCTTCTCTGACCTCTGTCAGAGAATTACTCTCTAGGTAGAGCACATCCTTTCATTCATAGTATTTTCAAAATTGTTAATTAAATTTTACTTTTTTTTCAAATGTGTATTTCCTCCACTTAGATCGGAATATCTACTAGGGTTGTTTTGTGCTTCTGGATAACCTGTATTCTTCAGCACAGCCTTTGACTTAGGGTAGATATTCAGTCAATTTTTCTTAACATATGAATAAATGGATGCCCATCTGTCCTGAATGCCGTGGATGTTTGCTGTGTTGTGAAGCATGAAAGAGTGTAGGCAGGAACTGGGACATTCATTACAAACACTTTCTCCCCTGAAACCTTGAGTTAAGGGCTCTGGTAGTCTAAATACATTTGCAGAACCAACCCTCTTGGCAAATCATGGTGCTTATTCTGCTGAGATGAGACAGCTTCAGAAGACTATACCGAGAACATAGTTTGTCCTTCTTTGGCCCTTCTTATCAAGGTGGCACAAAATAAATTTCATAAAATGAAACCTAGTATACATTAATTTATTCAGAGTATTGGTGGTTAAGAATTGGCAGAGAACTTAAGAATGTTGTGTGATTTAACCTAACTACACCTACAGTTAATTTTTACGCAAGCCATTATTTTTCCCAAAGCCAGTAGTCTATATTCTACCACTAGAAAGACATAGTAAATTAAACCTATTTTATTTTGTTGTTGTTGTTGTTGTTGCTTTGATTGCTGTGATGGTTTGGAGCTGAATGTACCCTAGAAAACCATGTTTTTAAACTTATTCCATTCCTGTGGTTGTAAACCCATTACATATAGGAATATTTGATGGTTCACGTCAGTTAAGATGTGGCCCACCTCAATCAGGACTGGTACTAATCCTGTTACTTGAGTCCTTTATAAGAGGAACGAAATTCAGATGGAGAGAAAGAGAAAGCCATAGGAAGCAAGAAGCAGAAGGTCCATGGAACCCAGGAGAGAAGAGGGAGGCCAGGAGAGACTGCCATGTCCCTTGCCATGTGACAAGAGAGCCAAGGAACAAGGATCATCAGCACCCAGCCCCAGAACACCACACTTTGAAAAGAAAGTATCATGTTGATGGCACCTTGATTTGGACTTTTTTCCTACCTCAAAAATGTGGGCTAGTAAATTCCCATTTTTTAAGCTAACCCATTTCATGGTGTTTGTTTTAGAAATCTAAAACAATTGTTTTCTGCATCCCCACTAAATACTTGCTCATTCTTTATAAGCTCAGATTATTGCTCCTGTTAGGCGGAATCTGTTTTTTGTTTGTCTGGTTTAGGGTTTTTTATTTTGTTTGTTTGTTTTTTGGAATGTCAATAGCTGTCACTTGCAAATTGGCAATTCAAATACTCAACTGCTAATATCCAACCACCTTGACTGTGTTATTTTCCAAGATACAGAAGTACAAGTAGCACGATTAGTGCCTAGAGTTGAGAGGTAAAAGCCCTCAAAGAGCTTTACCTACATGATTTGCTCACACCAAACACCCGTCATAGAATTTTCAATACCCCTTATCAAGTATAAGGCATCATAAATCACTGTCTGGAAGGAATATTAAGAAGCTGTCTAGGAAAGATGTAAACTAGGTCAAAACTTTATGACATCTTTTGAATTAACTTCCCTTGTTTGGGAGCTATGCTACCCATGTGTATGTTTCAGAAAGTGGGATGCATATTGGTTAGGAACACAGAGACTGCAGCTAGAATTCCTGTATTCAACTCTAGATTCTACCTCTTAAGAGCTGTGTGACATTAGACAAGTTACTTACTAGGTCACAATTCCCTCATTTGTGAAAATGGAGATAATTAAAAAGTGGTTACCTTATATGTTGGTAAGATGATTAAATTAATTGTAGTTTTCAAGGTGACTGGAGGAGTGGCTGCTATAAATACAGTATAAGTATTTGGTTAAAACATTGTCTTTGTTCTGGCCTTTATGTTTTTATCATTTCATTAGCACAAAGAATAATCCTATTGAAATAAGTATCTGGAATCCTATTTATCTTCCAGTGATATTTTATTGCTTTATAAGATGAGACTAGAAGATTTAGTTATCTCTTCTTTCTGGTAGTCACAGTAATTCTGTAAAGAAAGTGATGCTGATGAAGCCCTTATTGCTATCCCCTTTTTTCCAGAGGAAGCAGCTGAGACAGACAACTTACCCCCCTCCAAAAGCCATAGGTAGGTTTTTCTTTAGCAGTAGAATGAGGATAAGAACCTTATTCTCTGCATTTTTATGAACTTCTACTACAAATCTGACAAATTGCTGCATTTCCCTTAAAACTAATAAAAGGAAAATTTAATTATGAAATGAGAAAGTATCAATGGAAGACATACTACTTTAGAACCATTTTAAAATTAAGCAAAAAAACTTCTCATAACCTTTAATTCCTAGTGTTTAAAGTGTTCATGAGAATCAAAACCTGTGATCCTATTTATTTCAGCCCAAAGCATCACCAAGCAGCTAAGTGAAGCCTCAGTTGGAATCACTCTTTTTCCTTTAGTCTTCTGGGCTCCCATAAAAACTCTTCATTTCCTGCTTTACGTATAGGACCCAAAAGATGAAAGAATGCTTTAATTATGACCTTAATTGTATTGATCTTTTCTAGGAACAGTGCCTAGTAATATATTTATATATCTCACAGATCCAAATTTACTTGTTGAAGAAGACATGTACTACATTACTGGCTACAGTTGATAATTAACAAGTCATTTTGCAGAGAACCCCACCAAAGACATATCTTCCAAATTTCAATATGTGGAGTTTGCATATGCCTTCCTGGGAGGGTTTAAATTTCAGTATCATTATCTGCCCATTTTTTTCTAGCTTGCTATCTTCTAATCTGGAATTGTCTAGAAACAACAACCTCTCAACATAAAAGCATATCAGAAAAAGTTCTTTGGTTGCAAGTACCAGAAAATAACTCTGAATAACGTAAACAACAAATAATTCATTGGAAGTTCACCAGGGGTTCATAGAATCAACAGGAAGATGGAGAACCTGACTTGGAAATGAGGAGGCATCAAAGCAAGTTGAGAGGCTAGGGAAGAGGAACCACAAAATTGGTACCATGGACAAGCAGAATGGTCAGGTTATCACTGTGGGAATGACCACAAATAGCACTAGGAGCCAACATTCATCAACTACTAAGTGATTTATAACTGTTATCTCATTTAAAAGTCACAATGCTTCCCATTCATAAACAAGGAAACTAAGGCAGATAGATTGTAACCTGTGGCAACCCTTGTGGTGGAGCGAGCTGCTACAAAGGTGCCTTGTGTGAACACAGGTTCAGGGCACAACAAAAGCTTTCAGCAAATAATCCCTTTATTACAACAGAGTAAAGAATACAGAAAGGGCAAATAATCTCCTTGTCACTTACACAACACAAAGAGCAGGGTTCTCATCGTGGTGGCTCTCCCAGGCTGGCTGAAACTGCTCGGGGCTGGGTTGATAGATGACAGCTCCCAATGACCCACTTTGTGTCAGAGAAGAGACACAATCTACTGTTTACATGTGGTTTTTATCCATTTCCGGGAGGGGGCCTGTCATTGAGAATTCTTGTTCTAATGAGTATCTGGGGCTGCTTATTCCCAGTTTCTGGTTTTAAGGTCTAGCCAAACCTTTTTGTCAGGCTTAACATCTCCCCCAGGTTTGTGTCACACAGTAGAAAAGGAGGTGAGAGTAGCAATAGGCCAGAGGTTGGCCACTTAGCATGTGTTTGTGACTTCTGTAAAGAAGCAGGTGGGGGTAGGTGAGGTCTGGGTGAAAGGGCTTAAGAGGTGTGTGATTTCCCTAACACCCACTAGGGTGGTAGGTGATAGAGTTAGGATTCAAGTCCAGCCTGGCTGGCACTTACCCTATGCTAGAGGCTGTCACTTGCTATAACAGAACTCCAAGAATTTTCCGTTCCTTTGATCTCCTTCTCAAGATTCAAATTCAATGACAGACTCATCATATTGGCTTAGCTAATTTCTCATGATGAAATTCAGGCACTATTAGAATGAGGATATTGATGTCAGAAAGCCAAAAATAAAAAGGTATAACATAAAAACCTGCTATTTGTCACACTTTATTAAATTTAATATGAGATAGATCCTTTATTTAATAAGACTAGAGAATGTAAACATATTCATAGTTTTAAACTTACTAAGATGCTTAGTTTGATTAAAATCCATAATTAGCTACCTTTAGAATTATAGTACTGAATAAAGATATTTTTATTGAAATAGTTTTCACTTTCTGTGAAATTACTTTTGTCTAAAATAAAATTATCATTGTTGTAATATAACAAAGTGCTCGTACTGGGTGGAGTAGCGAAGGTATTGACAAGTGTTTCAGAACAGGATGCTTTCATCAAGTAGAGTCAAGAGGAATCTTATTTCTCAGAAGGACGCAGAAGTATTAAAAAACGATCTTCTTTCTTCTATGCGATATAATGGCAAAGCATGCTTTCAAGGTCACCACAGGCGCATGCGTTTGCAATATAATGGCAAATGCAATTATTCATAAAACTAATTCATTGGTTATGGAAAAAGAAACCTTCAAATAAATATATGCTCAGTGTTTTAAGGTAAGAGCATTATTCAAATACTTGGCTTAAGCTGGCATTGTTTAACTAGGCTGAGGTTTCTTGCTTTTTTTGTTTGCTTCTTTAATGTGATTTGCTAATTTCATGCTTCCAGAATGTCAACAAGGGTAATAAAATAGCAATTTAAGGCCACATTAAAAGCTGAACTAAATGGTGCCATTCTACTGAAGACATTAAAACAAAATTACAGTGTGTCCTCCAATCAGAAGGCATCTTTGTAACTTTAGTGTAGAGCAGGGAAGAAAAGATCTTTGTTTTACCCCTTTTGCCTGGGACTGTGATAGCTCTGTGGGAGGATTAGAAACCCTAGCCTGTTCTTCCAGAAGCCCTCGCCTATTCTTTCTGAAAGAATTCTTGATGGGACAACTTTGATTATTCATTTTCTTTTTAGGGTAACCATGGTAGGGTTTGAGGACGAATTATGTGTGCATAGACTTGGAGGGGATTGAATAGAGCTCATTAGAATAAAATATGGGAATTGAAGGGTGATAAACTTCTCTCTCTACTCATATCAGAGTATTTAGTGTTGGC
>PVKH010049200.1:0-10123 GCA_004027955.1 Chaetophractus vellerosus | reverse complement strand
AACAGAGGAACCCGGAAGCCTGAACCCTGGAGACGTCGGCAGCCATCTTCCTCCAAAACGTGGACTTTGGTATGGGAAGAAATTTATGCTTTGTGGCCTGGTAACTGTAAGCTTCTACCCCAAATAAATACCCTTTATAAAGACCGACCAATCTTTGGTATATTTTCAAGGGGCACGCCTTTGGCTGACCAAAACAATCTCCATGGAAATATTGGCTGAAGAACACCATCTGCTGGTCAGGCAGGAAAGTAAAGAAGACAAAGCATATCTCTCTTCCCTTTCCCAGGCAAAGTGGATCTTGTCTATGTTCCATTAGTGGCTCCCTACCTGCATTTTCATTATTTAAACAGGGCTATCTTAAAGCTTTAGGAAAAAAACTGAACCAAACATCAAAGAAGAGCTGAGAAATAAAACTACTAGGCAAAAGAGAGAGATTGATCAACAAAGTAAAATCACCAACATAATCAAATGCCTAGATATCAACAAAAGATAACAAGCCATAGTAAGAAATAGGAAGATATGGCCCAGCCAAAGAAACAAACCATGAACCCAGAAGCGTCACAGGACTTAAGAAAACTAATCAGTGATGTTCACATAAATCTCCTAATCAATTTAAGGAGATGAAGGAAAATATGACTAAAGAGATAAAAGATATTAAGATCACACTGTGTGATCATAAAGAACATTTTGAAAGCCTGAAGAAAAAAAAAGGAACAGAGCTTATGTGAATAAAAGGCAAAATGACATGACTAAAAATTCATTACAGAAATATAAAAGAATATTTGACATAGCAGAAGAATGAATAAGTGAAATCAAGGACAGAACATCTGAATGTGAAACAAAAGGAGAAGAGACACAAAATAAAATGGAAAAATTTGAACAGGGTCTCAGGGACTGACGGATAACATGAAATGCACAAACATATGTATTATAGGTGACCTAGATGGGCAAGAGAATGGAAAAGGGGCAGAAAGAATACATGAGGAAATTCTGAACAAAAATTTTCCAATTCTTATGAAAGATGAATATCAATATTCAAGAAAGACAATGTACCCCGAACAGAATAAATCAGAATAACCTACTCTGAAATATCTATTCAGATGGTGAAATACCAGAGATAATGAGAAGTTCCTGAGAACAACATGAGAAAAGCAATATATCACATACAAGGGAGCCTCAGTAAGCCTAAGTACTGATCTCTCATCAGAAAGTATTGAATTGAGAAAGCAGTGGTATGATATATTTAAAGTACTGAAAGAGAACAACTGCCAGGCAAGAATTCTTTATCTGGCAAAACTGTCCTTTAGAAATGATAAAGAGTTTAAAATCATTACAGATAAACAAAAACTGAAAGAGTTTATACCAAAAAACAAGATTTACAAGGTATATTAAAGGATGTGTTATAGCCTTAAAGAAAAAGACAAGGGTGAGAGGCCTAGGGAAAAGTGTATCAATGATTTAAAATAAGAGAAATGGAAAGGGTTAAAAGACAGATAATAGTAAGATATAACTACAGAAAAGCAATGGATAAAATGGAGAAAATAACTAATGCCTTTACAATAGTAACATTGAATGTTAATGGATTGAACTTTTCAAGAAAAAGACACAGACTGATAGAATGGATAAAAAATGAACCATCTATGTGTTATCTAAAAGAAAATCACCTTTGATGCAAGGACACAATCAGACTGAATGTAAAAGTTTGGGAAAAGATCTTCAATGGAAATATGCCCCCAATGGGTGGGTCAGGATTTGAGAAAGCTACTCATGTCCAAGTGACTCTAATTGTTCCATCATATTGAGAAAATAATTTTAGTGGGCCTGTGTGAGGAAGAAACTGCCCAGGGATTGCATGTTTTACTAACTGGGCCTCAAAAGTCTGGTTGGGCCATAAATTCCAATAAGATATAAGGCCCTGCCCATAGGTATTTCTTAGTTAGTCACATAGTTCAGCCCTGGATCCCTGACCCAATACAAGAGAAATTACTGTCCCTAAAGTCACTCACCTCCAAAAAGGAAGCCTGGCAGGTTATTAGGCTACACATTTATTGGTGCCAAAATATTCCACATTTTCATATCCTCTTGGCACCTCTGTATCAGGTCATTCAGAAAACAGAGCCATTGATTTTCATCCACAGATCTCCCAGACACAGCTCAGCATTACTCCTTCAAAAATCAACTTTTGGTGTGCTATCAGACCTTGATCTAAATAGAAAGGATTACCAAGAACTCTCAGGTCCTTTGGGGCTAGGAATCCCCATTATATTCAGGCTTCTGTGTAATCAGAGCACTTCTGCCGGCAGTGCCCAATGACACAGTAAATTCAGCACCATGATTGCTAAACCACCAGGAAATGATAAATTTGCATGAGTGGGTGGCAGAGGTGCCTGTTTTAGTTTGACAATAGCTGCCAAGGCAATACACAAGAAATGTGTTGGCTCTTATAATGTGAATTTATTAGTTTAGAAGCTTACAATTCTGAGGTTGTGAAAATGTCCATATCAAACCATCATTAGAGATGCTGTCTCACTGAAGGTCAGCCACTGGTGAACCTGGACACCTGCCATGTGGCAAGATAAAATAGAAGCTCTGCCGGTCTGGATCTCTATCTTTGCCTCCAGGCTTACTTTCTCCCTAAATTCAGCTGGGGCCAATCAGGCATTTGGCTTGTCTCTACCCTCTCCTCAGGCCCTTCTCTCTTTCAACCTCTCAGTGTCCTCTTTCTGTGACTCTGTGCTCTGCTGATTCCAGCCTCTTGGGGTTACTCTGTTTCTACAGCTTTTCTGCATGTTCTGTTTTCAGTTCTCCATTTATAAAGGACTACACCAAGGGGGCCAATATCCACCCTGGGGATGCTTCATGGAAGTATTGGAATCAATGCCACCCCCCCCCCCAAACTGAATCCAATCCAAAGGTCCAAAATCCACAGGAATGCATTAGTCTCACGAACATGATCTTTCCTGGGATCAACAAAAACCTTCAAACTGTCACAGCTCCCATCAAGAAAGGACTTGTACTCCCATGCTGGGGAGGCCCAATATGTTCTCACACAGATGGTAGAGTGTCTCTTGAGAGCATGGGTAGGTTCTAATAGGGGAGGACAAACTTGTGTGTCAAGCCCTCAGCACTGTAGCAAATATCTATGAACTTTGCCCTTCAAGGAGTGAAGCCTGGTGGTCACTGTGGACCCCGAGGGGAGGGGGAGGGAGGAGTAGAATAGATGGAAGAGGGGTTACGTATGAGGCAATGGAAGTGTTCTGCATGATCTTGCAATGATGGATGCGGGCCATGTTAAATTTCATCAAAAATAAAAGTGTTTGGTCTAGAATGTAAACCATAATGTAAACCATTGACCATGGTTAGTAGTTATGTTTCAATATTTGTACATCAGTTGTAACAAATGTATAAGCCACGTGTAAAATGGTTATTAATAGGTAAGGGGGTAAATGGGGAGGATGTTGGGTATATGAGGGTACCCTATGATCTGTATGTAACTTTATTGTGACCTAAAACTTTGTTGAAGGCCAAAAAAAAAGGTAAGACACTGGGGAAGAAATGGAAGAAAATGTCACTGTACAGATATTACAGTAATGAAAAGCAAAATATCAAAAAAAATTTAAATTTTATTTATAAATAATACCCCAATTTTTTTTTACTTTTAGTTTTAGCTTTTCTAAATTAATATGTATTTTATTTCTTATGTTTAAACCTATCTTTATTATTTCATTTTCCTATTAATTGAATTTGGCAACATTCTTGGCTTCGTTTTTGAAGAAGGTTTGGATCACAGAAGGATTACAACTATGGAAGGGGAGGATCAATGGTGTGGAGTGTCAGAGATAGGGACTACATGGAATGAAGTTTACCTGGGCAAACATATAACATATATAAATATGTTCAAACATTCATGGGGCATTGCCACAGAGGGCAGAGACACAAAAGCTGAAGGATTGTTGAATCCCCATCATGGGGAGATCTGCCACATTCTCTAATGGAACAGCAACAATCCCCCAAGTACAGGGGCAATGACTAGTGGAGAAGGATGGCCCATTGATGGGCCCTTGATATTGATGACTATACTTATGAGCCATTTGCTTTTGAATTTGCAACTTGGCCTAGTGTTGTACAGTGCCTAACTTTTACCTCCAAAAAGTGTCCATGTTGCTCAAATGTGACCTCTCTCTAAGTCAAACTCAGCATGTGGATGCATTACCTTCCTGCCAGCAAGGGATATGACTCTCAGGGATGAGACTCCCTGGCACTGAGGGATTACTACCAAGCACCAGCTGGTGATACTAGGAAAAGAAAAATGGGGGAAAAGGTAAAGACAAATGTGTTTATATGGCTAAGATACTTCAAATTGAGTTGGGAGGTCATCACAGAGGTAACACTTATGCATGGCTCAGCAGGACCTCATAGATGGCCAAAGTGGACACTACCCAAAACAGTAGGACTCCTAAGGGCTCCAAAGACACCCAGGTCCTGGAGTTATGGCAGATACCTCCAGAGTTTGGTGCCTTGCCAGTGGGCCCTACTTTGGAGATTGTGCTATTGAGTGTGACAGAGTTGGACTCAGATGTGACTTCTCTACACATGCCTCTGCTGTCCCTTTTGTTTGAACCTATAATTGGTGCTGGAGTTGGTATGAGTATGTCCAGGAGACTTGAATCTCTGGGCTATCCATGTGTCAGCTGGGCCCTAAGCCTCAGCGGAGTTGGAGCACCTACCCTCCAGTTCATTGGACCTACCCAGGACAGCTGACAGGCAGGTGAGGATGGGCAACCACCACTCCAAGGAACTGAGTCTACAACTGCAAACAAGAAAGTCCCATCCATCAGCCACATGGGATCGAAGTCCCCTCTCAATTAGAGGTGGAGTGGGCATCACCATCCCAGAATCCTCAAGATTAGGGAATAAAATATGGACTACAGTAGACTTATTGATGTTCTGCTATAGACTTATTGTGATTCTAGCAATGGAAGAATTTGTATTATTGATGTGGAGACAGTGGCCACTGGAGGTGCTGAAGTCAGGGAGAGGGAAAAAAGAGGTGTTATATAGGGGCATTTTCAGGACTTGAAATTGACATGGATGACATTGTGGTGACAGATATATGCCATTACAATAGCCTTCAGAATTGAGTGGGAGAGAGTGTAAACTACAATGTAAACTACAGTTCATGCTTAGTAGCAATGCTACAAAATGTGTTCATCAATTGTAATGAATGTACCACACCAATGAAAGAAGTTGTCAATGTGGGGAAAAGTGGGAGGTCTGGGAAGTGGGGTATATCAGAATCCCTTGTATTTTTTTATGTAACAATTTATATAATCTAAGTATTTTATAAAAATAATTTTAAAACTTATTTACAAAAAAAAAAGATCAAGTTGAAATACTTGATGAAAGGCCTTCCCTGTCTGTTTTGGCATTCTGAAGAACCCTGATGCTCAGGTGCAGGTGCACTGATGGATCTACCAAACTTAAGACAAATGGCATTATACATAAAATGGAAATGATGACAGAAGATATCCTCTTCTTGTTCTCTACTTATGGTAAAACATTCTGTCTTTCAATATTACAGAAAATATTAGGTGCAGTGGTGAGAACAGAAATAATTCTAGTAGGTCCCATTTTAGGAGGTAAACATTCAGTAGACTTTTAAAATTATGTATGAAAATAGTGGTAAGATTTTCCTATATGCCTGAACTGGATTTTAATTTTTCAGTAAATAATGTCAAGGATAGGATTTCCAAATGTGGACCATCATAATGGCATTGACAAAGGACCTTGCAGATTTTGGAATCTATTACCTATTTGATTATCAAAAAGACAAAAAGATTATTATTTCTGTGGGTTCTGGCTGATACTCTCTATTGTCCTATTAGCAATAGGAAATGGGAAAGAGCTGGACCTCTGCTTGTTTCAGAGAACCACTGTGTGCAGGACTCTCTTGCCCACTGATGAAGGTATTGCCCTCTGAGAGGTATTGTATCCTCTCAGTCAGAAACAAAGCAAAGTTATCTGTTCCTACCCTTTTGATCTTTAATCACTTATTAAAAGAACTGCACGTCACTGACCAATTAAAGGCAACCACAGAAGCATATTCATTTATCCTAGAAGACTCTCAAAGCAGACTTCACACATTCTCCTATCCCCAAACTTATAACATTTCCAACACTGATGTCCATAACAGCCCACAAATATCCAATCATTTGCTCAAATACCTCAAATACTATCCTTCACAGAAACACAGTAACTGAATTACACAAGCTCCCCAATCTCCTAATAAATGATTTCCCATTGAATACATTCTCCAACATAAATTATCTGGAAAATCCCAAAGGACTTTCCCTATCATTTTATGGTTTTGTGGTTATTCCTAGGCCGAGTTTCCTTTAGCACACTAAGTCCTGTGTTTGTCTGAATGATACTGCACAGTGATTACAGACCTAGTATTGCACTACTTTTATTAAAAGTTAAAATGAGGTTCACTCATTTTATTTAAAGGTTAAAATTATAAATTAAGGTACTCTATTATTCAGTTCAGATATAGAATAATGCACATGTGATTTCTCTGGTTTGCTTTATCAGTTAGAGCAGTAGATGAGGATTCTCCACTACCATTACATTTAAACCATTGAGTTCTCTCATGTGGTATATAATCAAACATTTTACTATGGCCTTTGCTACATAGATCACATTCATAAGGATTCTCTAATGTATGACTTTCCTTCAATTAACTGAAGTAGTATGGGTGACTAGAGGAAATTTCATATTGATTACAGTGTTTCTTCAGTATGTGTGCTCTCTGGGTGTGTTTTAAAGTAAAATCTATGGACAGAGTCTCTTCCATATCCAAAACCTTTAAAGTCTGAGGTTTCTCATTTCATCTAAGGTCAGATTTAATGACTCTTGGCTTTCTCACATTTATTACATTCATAGGGATTCTCTCCAGTTTGAGTTTTCTCATGTTGTCAGAGATTAGAAAAATTAAGGTTTTGCCATATAGATAATATTCTCATGGTTTCTGTTGAGCATTCATTCATGTTGCCTGAGGGCAGAACTATGAGTGAAAGCTTTCCTACAGAGATGACAATCATAGGGTTTCTCTCCAGTACGAGTTCTCTCAGGTTGTTGAAGATGGGAATGTCAACCAAAAGCTTTTCCTCACAGATGACATTAATTTGGTTTCTCAACAGTGTGAGTTCTCTCATGTTCTCGAAGATAAGAACTTTGACTGAAGGCTTTCCCACATAGGTGACATTCATGGGGTTTCACTCCAGTGTGAGTTCTCTCATGTCTTCGAAGACTAGAAGTTTCCCTGAAGGCTTTCCCACATAGATGACATTCATGAGGCTTCTCTCCAGTGTGAGTTCTCTCATGGATTCGACGATTAGAATGTTGATTGAAGGCTTTCCCACAGAAATGACATCCATAAGGTTTCTCTTCCGTGTGAGTTGTCTCATGTTGTCGAAGTTGGGAATGTTGTATGAAAGCTTTACCACATATATGACATTCATGGGGTTTTTCTCCGGTGTGAATTCTCTCATGTCTTTGAAGATAAGAATTTTGACTGAAGGCTTTGCCACATATATTACACTCATAGGGTTTCTCTGCAGTGTGAGTTCTTTCATGGTTTCGAAGATTAGAACTTTGACTGAAGGCTTTCCCACACAGACGACATTCATGGGGTTTCTCTCCAGTGTGCACTCTCTCATGTCTTTGAAGATAAGAAATTTGACTGAAGGCTTTCCCACAAAGATGACATTCATAGGGTTTCTCTGCAGTGTGAGTTCTCTCATGTGTTCGAAGATGAGAACTTTGACTGAAAGCTTTGCCACACATATGACATTCATAGGGCTTCTCTCCAGTGTGAGTTCTCTCATGTTCTCGAAGATAAGAACTTTGACTGAAGGCTTTCCCACATAGATAACATTCATGAGGTTTCTCTCCAGTGTGAGTTGTTGTATGTCTCTGAAGATGGGAATGTCGACTGAAAGCTTTTCCACATAGATGGCATTCATGGGGTTTCTCTCCAGTGTGCACTCTCTCATGTCTTTGAAGGTAAGAAATTTGATTGAAGGCTTTCCCACAAAGATGGCATTCATAGGGTTTCTCTCCAGTGTGAGTTCTTTCATGTGTTCGAAGATGAGAACTCTGACTGAAAGCTTTGCCACACAGATGACATTCATAGGGTTTCTCTCCAGTGTGAGTTCTCTCATGTTCTCGAAGATAAGAACTTTGACCAAAGGCTTTCCCACATAGATGACATTCGTGGGGTTTCTCTCCAGTGTGAGTTGTCTCATGTCGCTGAAGATGCGAATGTCGATTGAAAGCTTTTCCGCAAAGATGACATTCATGGAGTTTTTCTTCAATGTGAGTTCCATTGTACTGTAAAAGGCCAGAGCATTTTATGAAGGCTTTAGAACGTTGATGACATGGATATGATTTACCTTGAATGTGTTGACTAAAAGATGAATGGTCACTGAGGACTTTTCCAAGTGCTATGGTGAAATCTGCCTTCTCTGTCATGGATATTAATGTATGTTGCGCCACTGCGGATCTGTGAGTGGAGCCATCTTGCAAATAATTACATTTAAAGGAATTCTTTTGAATGTCGGTTCTCTGCTGTGTGGAGTTAGATGAGACACTGTTAAAAGATTTGACCATGTATATAAATTTCTTCATTTCCCTACATATAAATTCTAGACTAATCGTCATGATATTCTCCAATTAAAATATTTCCCATGTTAGTTTCATATACATGTTATTCTCCTCCATAAATAGATACTTTCTCTATTATACCTATGCAATTGCAGAGCTACTTGGTCAATTTTGAACTTCATGATGTTTCAAAGATTATATTTGTGAACTATTTTTATGCAATAATCTTAAATATGAATCTGGGTCAGTTTTATGTCCAGGTTATTTTTTCCCTATGACAGATTTTTGGTGGATTAGTACTTAATCTGAATATTAATTAAAGTTAGGTGATTATACTAAATTCTTAAATCATTCCATCCCAAGGTATCTATCTGGAAAACTAGGGTTCACATAATGATGCTTACCAAAGAAATGGTGCTAGAAGTGTCTTTCTTGCAGAAAGCTTGGGAAAATATCATTTCTATGATTTCTTGATTTTTAAAGGCACTTGTCTTGTCTGTAATAATTGGAAAAAACACAGTAAATTGTTCCAGTAGTAATAAAGGAATGAAAATGTTAAAAAGTTCCAAATATCCCTGTCATTATATTTCAAACATTCCCACATAGCTGGGAAAGGATATCAAATTAATGAATACGCTGGCAGAAGAAAACAGTATAGGACATTACAATCAGAAAAGATTTTCAGGAATGAAATAGGAGAAAAATAAAAAGAAATTGGGATGCCTGGGTGGTAAAAATGAGGGAAAATCTTCCAAGAGTAGGATCAGGACAAGGATAATTATGTTAAAGATTAATTGCATTATAAAATGAAAATTCATTTCCCCAAGTCAAACACACTTGAATAGTGCTAGAGAAGTGTATGGAATAATGACCACATATGATGGAAATTTCCCCAATATGCTCACCTACATTTCAGAAATTATAACTCACATAAGGAAACCTGAAGTTGATATTTTCAAGCACTAACACCGTATATTATGAGGTCCCTTTCTACTGATGCACAGGTACTTAGGACTCACCTGGACTCTGGTTTTGGGGAAGTCCTTTACCTTCTCTCCACATTTCTTCTCCTTCACACAATGGGGAAAGCACATGTGATTTGCAGACCTGATATCCTGTTTGTAGGAAAAAAAGATACCTGCATCTTGAATTCTGTTAAAGCAGTAAACTATCAAGTCCATGACAGGTTACCAAAGAATAAGGTAATCATTAAAGTCTATAGTGCAACAGTATCTTGATCACAGAACGCTGACAATATTTCAATAGGAAAGATGTTACCCTTGAACTTGTGCCCATTTCATTGGGGATCACTGGTTGTTACAGCATATGAACAAATTTAAAAAGAGATTGCAGAATCCTCTATATTCTAAAAGGGGAGAAATTCTGTTATTATTCTATTATGATAAAAAGGGTGGGTTCTAATATAATGCTAAAATTAATCCAATAATCATAAACTCCA
>PVKH010049199.1:0-10126 GCA_004027955.1 Chaetophractus vellerosus | reverse complement strand
TTATAAGATTTGTCTTTTTGTTCCCCACTGGGAAAACATCTAGAGTCCTTCTTGCAGTTGACTTTAGGAACCTAGCCCTCAATGTGAGAAGCTCTACTGTACTGTTTCTGCTTTTTCTGATCCAGGTCATAACTTAGGATAGAAACACAGAATCTGGGAAATGTTTCCATAAATCTGGCTCAACATCAACTCAAGTTTACTTATATTTTCCTTAGTACAACCACAATTAAAGGGGGCAGGGGATACAATGATGCTATATGGTGATTTTATAGATTTTTTTTTTATATTTGATAGCACTCTACTGGGAAAACATTTTATCTTACAAATGTTCCTCTATTAGGTTGTGTATCACATCAGAAAATTAAACTGTAAATTCTACTTAAAAATAGTGGTTTAACTAGAGTAGTTACAAAAACAAGTACCCAGTTATTAGGAAATGGTAGTTTTCCATCTGATATAAGCATGAATTCATTTTATATATAGAACACCTCTCTAAGAATGCAATGAAATATTAATTATATTAAATCTAGAAATCAATTTTTCCTTAGTTAATGTTATAAGAACATGCTTCTGCGATTTATTTCTGTGTTATTCAGTGTAACTAGAAGTTATATTGATTTGAAGTACCTTGTATTTGATTTATTTCTTTTTCATGTAGGGAGGGAAAACAGGTGAAATAAATCACAAAATGTGTACTTATAAATATCAACTCCTAATTTTGGATTGTGTTAATGACTTCTTTTCTGCTACTTTCCCTATATGCTTCAGAATTCTGGTATTTTGGTGTCAGTTTTCTTGTCAGTGAGCAAAGTGCTTCAAGAGATGAACTGGATTGCTTCAGAGGTGAAGCGTTTCCCATCACAGGGAGCCTTAAATGGTGAGGATTCTATAGAGGGTATTCAAGCAGGAGATTGTGGTTGGATTAAATGAAACCTGAGGCCCTTCATCTCTGATTGCCAATCATATAAAATTTCCTCATGGTCACTGGAATTCCTGATTTCTTGGTCTTAACCCTCTCCAGTTAAATGTTCCTCCATCTTCCTAATGCTTACTTTGAATAAAGCCTGACAAGCCTTGGTTAAATATAAAAAAATATGCTAGCCCACTCCGGAGAATCAAATTAAATGTAATGGAAATATAGTGTATATAGTGTAAAACTTTATAACTTTTAAATTCTCCATTTTCAAAATAATTAAAACTGGAAAAAGAGCAACAGCCAATATTAACCAAAAAAGTGAATAGGACACAGCTCCTGCCCTCAAAGCACATACAGTTGAAGAGTAATGTATATTTAAGAAAGTTTTCTTAAGGTTCACAAGGCCTTGGCCATTTCAATCTTTCTGGCATCTCTCTAACTAGCCCATTTATTGCAAAGAACTTTAATGAATCTATTTCATGCATAGTATAGAAATAATCAATATTTAAAAATAACATGCTACATAAAACTATCCAATTAAAATGGCTTTTATCATTTACACAACAAATAAGCTCACATATTAAAATCAACTATTAATTTACTGCTGTACTAAACGCTGTGAAAAAAATGAAGAACTTTTAAAGCAGAAGTGTTAGGTTATAGGAAATCAATACACATTTGTCCCAATCGCCTACATTTTCTGGGTGGTGCAATGACTATTTCTGGTTAGAATAATGACCATGATCACTAAAAAATAACTCAGTTACAAAGAGAGATTAAAGAACATTCATTACTAAAGGCAGGAAGTTTGACAAAACAGAAAGTTCTTCTAAAATAATAGGTAAATTTGTTCTATGTTTAAAGCTTAGTTTACAAAAGTTACATATATTAAAACACTTCACCCCCTTACTATTCTGAAAAATTATGGTTGTAGTAAATATTCTTATTTGTTTGTTTGTTTTTACATCTATCCATCTATATGTGGATCAATATGTAGTGTCACCAGGTTGAGGTCAGAGACTGCAACTCATATATGGTGATACGTATGAAGCTTTGCAAATAATAAATATAGTTGACTAAATTATCTTTTTATACTCCTGTAATTATTATATACATTCAATTATCAGTCTTTCATTAATTGCATTTCACTAATTTATTCAGCATTTACTGAGCCCATGGGGCACACTAGCATGTGAGTAATAAGTAATGCTAGTTTCTTCTGGAGTAGAGACAGTCATAAGTGATATGTGGTGGTCATTAGTGATGTTTATAAATATTTTGGGTTATCTTATCAACTTTCTGGGAAAATGTAGAAATGTTCTTCCTTACCTTCTTTACATGTGCAGCCATGTGACGTTTTTGGCCAATAAAATGTGAGAATATATGTTGTGTGTCAATTTCAGGTAGAAGCTTTAAGAGCCTATACATAATTTGACATACCATCTTTCCAATATTTCAGTGATCATGGCAGCAAACATTGAAATGAATACACTATTACCTCTGTATCCCTGAGTGTTTACATGAACAGAGCTTCCTTGTCATCCCATGCTGTCCATAAACTGTGCACCTCAAACTTTTGTTGTAATACATCTCTAACATTTTATGACTGTTTATTGTTACAGCATCACCTAGCCTATCTGACTGTTACTGAAATCAGTATTCAGAAGTGAGATGTTTCCAAAACAGTGAATCTAAACATGTGGAATTGGCTTAGGAACTGAGTGGTGAGGAAACTATTACTGGTGGTTGGCAGATTAACACTTATGGGTGCCAGAAAAGTTGGTAAAACTCTTGCCTATGATAATTTGGAAATCAGATCATATACCTAATGAATGAATTGCTCTAGGAAAGAAGGTTAGAAAGTAGAACTTTAATAGTCTGTTTGATTACTGTTGGCCACATTTACCAAGTTCTACAAGAAATAGATATACATAAAAAAATTGACCATTTTTTAATAGGAAAAATTAAAGGAAATAGAGTACTTTCAGGTCATTCAGGGACTTTCAGGTCTGAAACATGCAACTGTTTCACAATGCCAACCACTAAAATATAAATATGAGAAGGTCTTTGAACAACAAAGTTTGATTTAAACAGCCTTAATGCAAGAATCAAACCAAGGCTATGATTATCACAACCATTGTTTAAACCTTTTAGTGTATTAAGGAGCTTTAGAACAAAGATCCACTTAAGTTTTTGGGACCCAGCAATTTCTAGCTATAAGACAAAATTGTTCAAGTAAAAAATATCTAGGGTATGGCTCTCCCAACAAAGCCTAATTGGTCCAAGTTTCTAGCAATTTATTGGAGAAAGAAAGAGGGAAAACAGAATGGGGGAGAAAAAAAACATAAAAAATATAGCTTATTTTAAAAGTATGTCTAGAAAAGAATTGCAAGTGTGGCTAGTGGTACATGGACCTGACTTGAAACAATTGATAAGAAATGACTAAGTATTTAATAGCAAAAATTCACTAAATGGGACTAAAGAGGTAGCATGATTGTTTGAAGCTGTATGTACCCCAGAAAAATATATTCTTGAAGTTAGTCCATTTCTGTGGGTATGGACCCATTGAAAGTAGGATCTTTTGATGAGTAGGATCTTAAGTTAAGATGTGACCCGCCTCATTCAGGGTGGGTCTTAATCCTCTTACTGTAGTCCTTTATAAGAGAATGAAATTCAGATAATGAGAAAGAAAGCCATGGAAGAAAGAAGGTGAAAGCAATGAAACCCAGAAGAGAAAGGAGAAACCAGCAGACACTGCCATACACTTGCCATGTGAGGAGTCTGGGATTGCCGGCAGCCAGTCTTCAGGAAGAAAACATCATACTGATGATGCCTAGACTTGGATATTTTCATGGCTTCAAAACTGTCAGCTTGTAAGATAATACATTCCCCTAGTTAAAGCCAACACATTTTGGGGTATCTGCTTCAGGCAGCAAAGCAAACTAGAATGGATAGTAATAGGTCAATACTAAGGTGACCTTTAAGCTTCTGCCAATCATCTATGGGCAGAAAGTGGTCTGAGAAATCTGTCATCTCCTAAGGAGGGCATATTCTCTTGTGCTTATTTTAGCCATAGTCAAGGAGGACAAAAGAAGAGACAGACCTCCACCCAAAGTGGGATCATGGGACACAGAGAACAATGAACCCTACTAGGGGCCAGAAATGGGGCCAATCTAGAATCATTCCCTATCCCCAGGATAAGGAGTCCTCAAAAACATGTGCTCAATGGGATTTGGATTAAGAGGAACCACATCAGGACCTGATGTAAAACCACACCACCATAGGTCCTGGACTTTGGGCTTGATGCTAGTAATGGGTTGGAATTTTTAGGTTGTCTCATTTGGAGGGAGGATGTGTGAATTTTGTGAATGGAGGAAGAATTAGCCAAATATGTGGTGTCTAGAAAAATATAATGTAGTATGCTCTAGGGCTGTTCATAAAATGGTTTGGGCTCTCCATCTTCTAGGCACATAATAGGATTCTACTTTCTCATTTGCTATGAAGTCATGCATGACCATGTGTCTTTTGGCCTGTGAAATGTGGGCAGAATTTATTTGTATAACTTCTTGGCACAAGCTTTAAAAACTAATTTGAGATTTGCTATAGTCTTCCCCTATTGCTGTCAAGATTATAGAAGTACATTGAAATTTAGCCTCAATCAATTAGTTCCCTAAATTAATACAATAAGTGAAGCCCCTGAGTGTGAAATAAACCTGTTGTGATAAACCACTAAAGATTCATATATCCAACTAGGTACTTGACAGCTCCATTTGGATGTATCACAAGCAATGCAAATTTAATATGTCCAAAGCTGATAACTTGACTTCAACTCCCTCCCCCCACCTTCACATTCCCATTCTTTCTTTTCTTAGCAGATTATAGGACCATCCACCTGGTGGCTCATGCTGAAAGCCTTGGAGTATTAATTCCTTGGTCTCCTTCATATCTTATAAAAATCCATTGGAAAGTTCTATTGATTCTATCTCCAATTTTCTCTATTTCTATAGTTCCAGTCCGAGACTAAGTCACCATTACTTCTTATGTGGAATACTACAGTAACTTCCTAATTGATTTAATTGTTTTTCCCACTCCTACTCCTGTCCTCTTCCAGTAAGTTTTCCACACAAAAAACCAGGGTGTTTTTGTAAAACAAACATCAATCTCTCCCGGGGTTAAAAACATTTAATGACTTCCTCGTGTACTTTTTAGAAAAGGTAAAATTTAATATGAACCTTGTCTATTTTTTCAACTCATTGTCTGTTGCTCTCATTCATATCCGCTTCAATCCATGATATTTTTCTTTTTTCTGTCCCCTGACTATGTCAAGATCTTTGTGGTCTTAGGCCTATGATGCACACATATTCATTTAATACTTAAAAATGAGGGTATTACTATATTCACTGTACATATGAGGAAACTAAGGCACGAAGAGATGTTTGAGGTATTTCCGCTAGTAACTGGATCCAAGATTTGAACTGAGGTCATCTGTTCCAAAGCCATTCTCTTTACCACAGCCCAATACCACTTTCCTTCTTATGTATTACTCTCTCTGCCTGCTCTGCTCTTTTTCCTTGCTTTCCATATGGTCAACTACTCTCATCATTTAATTCCAGTTTAAATGTTACCCTCAGACAGATCATTAATCATCATATCCAAACAGCCCAGTCCACACCACCCCCTTGTTTCCCATCACAGCATTTTGTTTCTTTCAAATTGCATGTGATTATTTGCAAATTTTACTTATTTGTTTATTTTATGGCTTAGGGGTTCAAACTTTTTCTGTTAAGGGACAGATAGTAAATATTTTAAGCATTGTGGGACCTACAGTCTCTGTTGCAACTGCTCAACTCTGCTGTTTTAAATAAATAGGTGTGTCTGTGATCCAATAAAACTTTATTTACAAACACAGGTCGTGGTCCAGATTTAGCCCATGGGCCATAGTTTTCCAACCCTTATTCTAACTCTTCTATTAGACTATAAGGTCTATAAAGTTCAGAAATCATGACTACTTTGTTTATCATACACTCCGGAGTCCCACACAAACCTGGCACAAAGTAAGCAGTCAGCATATTTCTATTTAATGATTGAATGGCAGGCAGTACTACATCTCATTGCCACTTTTAAAAGGTTAGCATTGACTCATTTCTATACAAATCTATCAACATTCACACCTCTTCTGGTTCCATTTTAGAAATCAATCAGCATACAATGTGAAAACAGGAAGGCAGAACAGGTTGCAGAAAATGTAAGGAGAGGAAGAGCCCTTGAATCTTTACCAAGATATGATACCAACATCTCTTTTCCACATTAAAATTAAGTTAGCCTTGGTCATTAACTGATGAAGATTTTCTTCTGAGGAACTGAAGTGAATTCCCTTATGGCTGTGTGTTTTTATTAGAACCCTTTTTAGTCTTGAGATGTTCCTTTTATCCATTATATATTCATTTTTGGACAAATGAAAATCAATGACTCATTTTTCATCTGAAGAATCACAATACAATGGAATTTGTTTACCCACAATCACATTCGGATGGAATCTCTTCAACTTCCAGCTGACGTTTCAGAAATGAGCTTAGTGGATAATCATTCTACTTCCTCTGGAAGGATGCTCTAGGAACACATGGTTGTTTATGTCTGAGAAAAAGTCCTTTTAGATAGCCACACAACATGGAAGTACAAGTGAAGCCTGGAAACAATCCTGAGTTCATTAAATGTTATAAATTTAACAGTATGGACTTGGCATTGGATCCTTCTTATATAAAAAAAAGGAACAACCCACTTGACTTGAAAAACTTGGGAAAGAAAACTAATCTGAAAGTTTTAATTAACAAAGAAACATTTATTGAGAAACCATAATGAGCAGACATTGAGGGAAAGGGGCTAGTGTTCACAACAATAGTTCCCTACATTTTGGAATTACAACACATTTCCAAACATTTAAACTTGGAAATAGACTTTCTTTCCATTTTCTTAAAAGTAGTTTGACTTATATGTTAATTACTAATCTAAAAGTGAGCAAACATTAGCTTCATTTTGATAATTTTATATACTCTCTCTGTCTCAGATGAAATTAAACTGAATAGTGCCAACTCAGATATTGACATTCTACTTTGGATAATTACTTAGATCTGTATATGAGGGGAAATGAGTAACATATGAGTCACTGTATTAGTTTTCCAGGGCTGCTGTAACAAATACCACACACTGCGTGGCTTAACTGACAGGAATTTATTGTCTCACAGTATTGGAGGCTAGAAGTCCAAAATCAAGGTATTGACAGGCCTTGTTTGCTCCAAAGACTGTAGTCTTCTGGTGGCTTGCTGGCAGTCAATCTTTGCCTCCATCTCAGAGTGATCTGTCTTCTTTCTCCTCCTGTGGCTTCTGCTTCCATTTCCAAATTTCTTTTGCTTGTAAGGACTCTAGTCATATTGGATTAAGATCCACCTTGATTAAATTTGGCCTCATCTTAATAGTTTCTTCAAAGATCCTATTTATACCACACCACAGGACTGGGGGTTAGGGCTTGAACATGTCTTGTGGGGGACATGATTCAATCTTCAGCAATCCCCTCATCTCTAAAGAGGATTCTGACGTGGCCTGATTTGTTCTCTTCTTTTGCCCATTCTTCAAAAAGGGTCTGATTTAGACAGGCGTGTACTTCTGAGTTTTTGTTGATGCTGAGTCAGTAGAAAAGCAGTGAAGGAGAAAAAGCATTGACAAGAGCTTGCAAAATGTGTTTGAAGAAGAGTAGGAGTAAGGGATGACGGAGAAGCCATGGTGTGTGTGGAATGTGGACGGACAAGGAAAGGGGAAGGAGATTGAAAGAACATGGATCTGATAAATGTTTCTTTACATTTTTTGGAAAAATACAAGTAAAATCTGAGTTATTTTGAAATTATATTTTGGTTCCTGGACTTTTCTTTCTTTGATAAAGATGCTGCACAGAAATATGGTAATCGTGTGAATGGCTGCTCCCTAAAGCATTGCAGGTCCTTAAGCTTCATATGCATTACGTAAGCATAAGCTCAAAGCCTTCTCCTCTTCTTATATCATTTCCACAACCCATGTTGACAAATACTTTAATCACATACATATCCATAGTCCTTTTTATGCATTACTGAGGTGTTAAACTGGTGTTCCTTTTTGATCTCTATCAACAATCAAGAGTTTTTAAAAAATTCATTTTATTTTATTTTTTTAAAAGAGAAGTAGGTTTGCAGAAAAATCATGCATAAAATTCAGAGTTGCCATAAACCACCCTATTATTAACACTTTGCATTACATTTGTTACAATTCATGAGAGAACATTTTTACAATTGTACTATTAACTATAGTCTATCATTTACAATAAGGTTCACTGTTTGTGTTGTATAACACTATACTGTTGTTTTTTAAAATTTTTATTCTAATAACATATACAACCTAAAATTTCCCCTTTAACCACACTCAAATAAATAATTTAGCACTGTTAATTATATTCACAATGTCTTGCTACCATCACCACCATCCATTTCCAAAACATCTTCATCAACCCAAGCAGAAACTCTGTTCAATTTAAGCACTAACTCCATAATTCCCTACCCCCCACCCACAGTCAAAAGTTTTTGATAAAACAAATGGCAACAAAAAGAAAATTTAGTTTGTGAGAAAGTTCTACTAACTGTCATATGCATTGGAGATATAGTTCTTCACTTAGAAAATTTCAGACTGAGTGGCTGATGATTTTAAGTTTCCAATATCATGTTTCTTTTTTCTGAGTGGATTTGGCTCATAGAGTCAATACTATCAATTTAATATTGCTTCAAACACTGATTAGAGAAAACCCCCCTAATATATGCCCAGGAATTCAGATATTAATCACAATTTTAATTTAAATGGGTTTAGAAATATCAAAGATGGCTTCCTGATGACCTCTTACTAAGGCTCTCTTTCTTCCCATTTAATGCCTTATCCAGCTAATACAAGAGAATAGAATATATGTTTAACATGCTAAAATGTTAATAGTGGTAATTTAGAGGGTGTAGCAGTTTGATATTATTGATGAATTCCAAAAAGAAGTATTGGATTATGTTTGTAAACTGGTCTTTTCCTCTGGGCATATTAGAATATGTTGTATTCAGAGGTTTTACTTTTACTTGATTAAATAATGATTAAGACTTTGATTGGGCCACATCAATAGGATGTTGAGTCCTGCCCCTTGGGGACTCAACTGCACTGCAGAGAAGGGAGGTTGGAGTCTTGAGCTGGAGCCCCGGGAAGTAAATGCACAGAGGCGCTTGGTCATGAGGAAAGAAAAAAAGCCCTGGAAAGATAATTAAGCCATTCACCTAATAGTCTACAGCAGGCCTTGTGGAGATAACAGAGCAGCTGAGCCCAGAGAGAGGCAAGCCCTGGGAAGAGAGGAATTGTATTAGTCAGCCAGAGGGGTGCTGATGCAAAATACCAGAAATTGGTTGGTTTTTATAAAGGGTATTTATTTGGGGTAGAAGTCCACAGTTACCAGGCCATAAAGCATAAGTTTCTTCCCTCACCAAAGTCTATTGCCATATGGTGGAGTGAGATGGCTGCTGACATCTGCGAGAGTTCAGGCTTCTTGGGTTCCTCTCTTCCCGAGGCTCCGTTTCTCTCTGTGCTCAGTTCCTGTTTCCTCCACAAGGCCAGCTGTAGGCTATCAAGTGAATGGCTCGTCTCTATCCCAGGGCCTTCTCTCAATCCTCATGACCAAGCTCCTCTGTTTGCTTGCCTCCCCAGGCTCTAGCATCAAAACTCCAACATGAAAACTCCAACTCAAAAACTACTCCAACTCTGTCCTTTTCAAAGTCTTTTATCTTTGAGATCCCACCCACCAAGGGTGGAGCCAGGGTCATTAGACACTTTGGGAGCAGGGTGAAGGAAGAGCAATTGTAATGTGGGGTTTTTTTTTGGAGGGGGGGGGTACCTGGGAATTGTCATGGGTGATGCTGCAATGGAGGATGTAGGCTAGTTTGTATGATCATGTATCATTCAGGAACTATAAAGAAGAGAGGGTTATCTATGGCCTAAACTGTGATCTATGTCTGATGGCAAAGCCCCAAAATGTGTGTAACTATCAGAGGCGTTATGCCACACTTAGGGATGTGCATGTGGTGGGTTGTGGGAGGGGTGGGGGGTGGCATATGGGTACTCCTGGAATCTCTGTGTAACATTTGTGTAATCAATGTATCCTAAAAA
>PVKH010049198.1:0-10126 GCA_004027955.1 Chaetophractus vellerosus | reverse complement strand
CTTGAGAAATTGAGAGGAGTGAAGGAGACGGTGATGCAAACAAATTAATTACAGTGAGTGGTGTGCTAGTAAACCCTAGTTTGTAGTGTTTACCAATTTCCGTGGTATACACTGTCTCACACTGACCAATTTCAAGCTACCAAGGTGATATTAACCAACTCAAATCCCTAAAAATCTAATAAGCAGCTCTCTAAAGCCAGGACAAACCTGCTCCACCACTGACGGTGCACTGCAAAGAATGTGGCAGAAAGGTATTGAACTAAGTATGTGGGAGGAGACAAGGAAGTCTGACTGAGTATGGCCAAAAAAGCCATGTATCACATCAGGGAGTAATGGTATTTGAGCCAGGTAAGAAAGGAGGAGGTGAAGGAGGAGTTCTCTCCCTACCACAGTGTACATATAGTCTAAGATGGCTCCAGTTTACACAGACAAAACCCAAAATATTTACCATGGGGCTCTTTGCAACCCAAGTTTGCCAATCTCTGCTTTAAGTTGATGGCCACAAAACTCATGTGGTCTCATAATGCTGCCCAGGCATCAAACCAAATGCCCCATCCTTGTCTGTTTATTCTCAGACTCCCCAAGACAGCTCTTTTGCATCTTCTCCTTGATCCTCAACTCTCTACTATGCCTTCCCCCATTCTTGCTCTCCAATGATGACCTTCTTCCAGATTTCACTGAAAAATAGAAGCCACCAGACCTTCCATGCCTCTCTGCCTACTAGAATCTCTCAGTATCTCCTTTGCTTTTCCTTTTGCTACCATGGATGAGCCAACTGTGTGCCCATCTAGAGCCAACCTCTCCATTTGTATTTTAGATCCCGTCCCTCAGGCCCACTCCAGAGCAGTTGCTCCAACAATTCTACCCTCTCTCTTTCTTGCATCATGAGAAGTTTCCTTCTCTACTGAATCATTTCAATTTACATACAAACATGCCATTACTTCCATCTTAAAAAGGAAATCTCCTCTCCCTACTTTTCCGTTCAGCTAACACCTTTTTCTCTGCTCCTTTTATTGCAAAGCCCTCAAAAGAGTTGTCTATATTGAAGCTCTCTAATTTCTCTCTCCTCCTATTCTCTATTGATTCCACCTCTCTCAAGTTTTTAACCACCTGGTCCTTCTCTACCAGATCCACATTCTAAACCCAGCACCCAATTCTCAGTTCTCATCAGACTCCTCTCAGCCCTCATTCCTTAAAATACTTTCTTCATTTGATTTTGAATTTGATTTCCATTTTTGTCTAAATTCAGGATCTCATTAAGAGTGTATCTTTCCACCCTCATTGTCAGAGATTAGAAATAACAAAGCTGCACTTAAACATGGAAAATATGCATTCATTCCAAGTGAAAGTTAAAGGAAATCACAACATGGAACAAAGCCTTTGGATCCATAGTCCTTTGAATAGACCAAAATGGAGAATTGACCCCTCCCTGACAAAACAAATTTGTAAAACTTGAAAGAACTTCTGGTACAGCACCCAATTCCATGTCCACATTGCAAAAGAGAATTTAGTCTCAGCAAACTACATCATCTGCCACAATAAATTAATCTTAGTAATTTGAACATGTTTGGTTTCACAGCTTTGTACACATTCAATTTATAAGGGTTTATGATTTTGATTAATTATTTATAATTCTAATAGTTTTAAAGGTTCGTAAGAACAAGAAGTTTATAGCTCTTGTTCTATTTGTATAAACTTAAATGATATCATACTGAAAATAATTCTAGGTCAACATTGGGGTCTACTGGAAACTTTTTATGTGATTATATACATTAAACAAAATTGGCAGAAACCCTGGACACCTGGTTGTCATTTCACACAAAGAATACGTCAAGTACATGGTTAGGACTCAAAGAATAATTCATTTATCAAATTATGTATGCTCACTTCATACTAATACAGAAAGAGAAACATACTCTAACATAGCCTCAGATCCTGGACTCTAGTTTTCTCTTCTGTAAAACTCAGAAAGAGAATTTTCATCTACTCTATATATGTATCTATTATTACACAGATAGTAAAATTTTCATATTCTTGAGTGTCACCTTAATCTTCTTTTAGCAACAATTAATTAAAATGTTCACATGCAATTGTGAGGTTAAGGCTTTGATTCCAACAGCAAGCACCATGAGAATCAGTGGTTATTAAATTGTAATAAAGCAACATCACTAATATTAGTGGCATACCAAATACAAAAATATGATAAAAAGTTAAACTAAATGTATCTTCAAGTGCTCTCTGTATGGGAAATATCCTCTGTAGCTCAATTTTGTAGTATGTCCAGAATAAACAGGTAACATTAAAATAATATAAGTTAAGTTCTATATAGGGCGAAAACAACAGGATTTCAGGCTCATTCTTAGGAACATTTCAAGATAAAAGAAATTGATCTAATATGTTTTAAATACAATAATAGGGAAAGTCAATAGTTATTGTATGGTGGCACTCACCCATTCAAACCTTTATATTTCACTAAGAAACCTTCATATCCCTTCTCTCACTTTAATGATTTTGACCTCTTTTTTTTTCTTCAATTTTTAATCAATTTTTTTCTTTTAGGATACATCAATTACATAAATGTTACACAGAAATTTTATGCCCCACCTGATTTTGACCTCTTGATTCAGTTTCCCACCTCATTCTGCTTTTAGGGTGCCACAATAACCCACGTCTACTCCTGGCAATATTGAGGTAGTTTCATTGCAGAAAAGCTTCACTTTATATCCTCACCTGTGTCACCAAGAATCTGCCTCATTCACAGACAATGTTTCAGTCACTCCATCCCACCCATTACCCCAATGTGATATTGCAGCATCCAGATATCCCTGCTAATAACAACAACAAAAATATATAAAACAAAGAGGTCGCACCCATTGTCCCGGTTTGTCTTTTGTGGACTCCAGAAAATGATGTTCTTAAATTGGTCCATTCCTGTGGATGTAGGACCCTTTGGATTGAATTCAGTTGAGGGCCTTTGACTGGATTACTTCAGTGAGTCGTGACCCAGGGTGGGTCTTGGCCCTTTTGCTGGAGTCCTTCATAAATGGGAGAAACATGCAGAGACATATAGAGAAAGAGAGCTGCCATTGCACCTTGCCATGTGAGAGAAAGGACTCCAGGATCACTTGTAGCTGCAGTAGAATAGAGAGAAGCCACAGATGGAGCAGACTGGGGTAGAATTAGCCACAAGACTTGAGGAGAGGCAAGCAGGCCACCATTATGCCCTGCCATGTGTTTGATCATCCACAGGTGAACTCTGAGAGAATACGTCATTAGAGATGAGCCATATGCCTGATCACCCACAGCTGAGCTCAGGGAGAAAGCCTGGAGGAGAGGGCAGAGACTAGCCACCATTTTGCCTTGCCATGTGGCAGAAGTTCAGGACTGCCAGCAGCTGTCCTTCGGTGAGACAGCATCTCTGATGATGCCTTGATTTGGACATTTTCATAGCCTCAAAACTATAAGCATCTACCTTAATAAATACCCATTGTAAAAGCCAGCCCATTTCTGGAATTTTGCATTGGCAGCCTTTAGCAAATTAAAACACCCACCTTCTCAGTGATGACTGAAATTTACTGGGCAAGCTAAAATTAAATATAAGGCTTAAAACATCCAATCCATCTAGTCCCACAGATTGTACCGTCTAACTATCTCTCAAAAATATTCATTTTTCTCCATCTTTATTGCAAAACTCTATGCCAAACTATCTTAATGTCTCTCATGAAGAACTCTAATCACACAGCCCATGGTTTCCCTGAAACCACCCTTGCCCACCCTCTCCCATCATCATTTATTTTTTGTAGCACTGCCAAGGATAAAACTTTAAAACCCAGATCCAATCTTAGAGTAGGGACCCAAAGTCTTTCACATTGCCTGCAAGACCCTGAATAAAATAATCCCGGACTCTCTGGTGAGCCTCATCACCTGTGACTTCCTCTTGGCCACAGTTCTCCAGCATTAGTACCTAAGTTTCCATTCCAGAAACGTGCCATGTGGCATCCTACATCTGGGACTTTGCCCTGTTTCTTCAGTCCACCATACTCTTTCCCTTCTTCCTTACCTAGATATCTCCCACTCATCTTCCATATTTCAACTCAAAGTCAGTTCCTCGGTACAACCTAAATAGTACTCTGAAGATAGAGAGCATGCAGTAAATATTTATTGCATGATTGACTAAATGAAAACAGAGCACCACCAGAAGAGAAAAATTAGTGGATTTAACTGTCCTTTTACTTACAAGGGGAGATGTTCATTAGAGAAGATTTAGAAAAGGAGGAGGTAAGGAGGGAGCTACAAGACATTGGGTTTCAGGGAAGAGAAGATAGAAGGAACATAAACCAAGTGCATGCCAGATGCAGATGTGGATGTAGCTTGGGATATGGTTTTGCTACAGCAAAATTGCATGGTTTATAATTAGGCATCAGTGCACTAGCAAGTCCAAGTAACTCAAGGAGAAAAGTCTCCCTGGCTTTTGCCATATGAGCATAGGTGCAGTGGCTGTATAATGTCTTGTCTACTGACCAACTCAGGGCAAAGTGTTTACTTACAGGTTAGATCCATTGCTATAGCTGGGCAGAAGTGGGGTACCAGTCCAGTGACTTATCGGAGCATGTGTGGTGTCCTTCTGCTCACCACACCCACACCATCACCCACCACCATTACTGTATCCTAATGCTCTGGTAAAGGTAAGAGCCTAGTGATCTGCTAGGGGACATTTCTGAAGCTGGAAGTCTGGGAAGAGCAGCTTCAAGACTGTTAAGCCTTCAAGGAAAAAAAAAGGGAAGAAGGCAAGGATGTAATTATTCATTAACGTTTCTGCTCCTTTCGTCTATTTATCTCTTTTTGGGTCCAACTGAAATAATAAAGCTTAGGAATTGCCTAGTAAAATAGTCTTGCTTTACAGATAAGAAAACTGAGTTTCAAAGAGCAGACTTGTCCACAAATACACAGCAAATTTTTTTAAAAATCTCAGATGCCCAGACTCCTTGATCATATGATGTTCTCAGGAACAGAGATGCCAACTAGTTTTGCCTGCCTGCAGCTCATGAAGGTTTAAAGATTTAATCCAAATTCTACACTAAAATTGAAGGCTTATGTTCAGTTTTCTTTCACAGTACAATCTCTTTTTTATCCATTTACCTCAATGCACAGTCTTTTAAATTCATTTGGTTTCCCTATTTTAAAATTTTGACCTTGCTTTGCCGTGCATTTTTGCAATCAGTGATGCATTTTCCATTTTCCCCCATGCATGGCATCCTTATCTGAGCTGCATTTCTTCAGTTTTTCAGTTTAGTTGCAGACACTTGCCTTTAAAAAATAAATGCAACAGGAGTGAGCTGTTAAAATATTACTTGGTCATTATCTTGTTTATTTTTCTAAATGTGACAAGTGGACACTATACATTCTTTACATATCTGAAACAGATAACTTATACCACATTAAAATTGCAATAAAACAGTAATTAATCTGTACCCTTTAAAGGGAGTATACTGCCTCTGCTCCATGTAATACCTGTACATAATCCTCACTCAATCCATATTTTGGCCTTTATTAATAACAAGAATAATATTTATTGAGTTGTACTCTATTTTAGGTTCTTTTCTAAATATTGCACATGTAGTACCTCATTCAAATCCCGCAAAAGCTCTCTGCAGTAAGAATTGTTACAACTGCATTTTGCAAGTAAGGAAACCAAGGCACAGAGAGACTGAAGTACTATGGGGTGGTGCCAAGATTGAAACCCAGGTAGCTTCAGTCCAAGGCCCCTACTCTTATCCACCGTACTGATTTCCTAAGAATGTACAGGTGGGGTTTCTGGAGTACTTCTGATGCTTTCTTGTCTATGATAAAACTGTGGGTAAATGACCTCAAAGGTAATTTATATTTGTCTTTCTTAAAAATATAAATATAAATTTAACCAGCTTTTAATATTTTATTTTCTCCTCTCTCACAGTTGTGATATAGCTATGTTTTGGAAGAAAAAAAGGAAAATGACTTTTACCCTGACCTCATCATATCTTCTGTATCTTTTTTGACGTATACTCTCAGTATTAATTGGTTCTTAATTAATCTTTGTGCTTCGGGATTTGAAATAGCTTTAGAGTATTGATAGCCAGTTTCTACTCTTGCTAATTTTTTTAGCAATGTTGATTGAAAATTAATTCAATGTAGAAGAAAAAGACAATGTACTATGGAGCAACGTGGCCTGTGGGTGCTCTAATTTAAAAATCATGTCAATTAGGGCCATAATTTCAACTAAAGTTTGCATGTAGACACTGAAAAGGCATTGTCCTATAGCCTTTAGGCATGGTTCATGCTCAAAAGAATCCCTTTTGTCAGTTGCTGAAGACACTATCCTTTTTTGGAAAGACGACAAAAACATTGTTGCTGACTTTGAATTTCTAGTTAAACAATATGAAATTATTGAGTGTAATTGTATTCTGCATAAGTTCTTTATGCAACATTTAAGACCTGGAAAAAAAAAACTTTCTGGAAGTTCCTGTAAAGCCAGCCCCCAGCTCTAGAGATCTGAACAACATTTGATTAAGATATAGATCTTACTGCCTCTTTTGTATTTACACAGTGAGAGTTATTATCATTTTTGGTCATTTCAGAGTGAAATATTTCTAGTAAACTATATTCACATGGTCCACAAAAATCAGGTGATTGTTGTTTTTCTCATTCGTTGATTTGATTTTCCTCTTTGGACATTTAAAATTTCATATTTATAAATTGTCTGATTGTCTGAACTTGAATTCCTCCCCTTTAAATCCAAGTTTCAGTGTATAAAAATGTAATTGCCTTAACAGTGGCAGATAACTAATGAAAACATGTATTCTTAACTTAATGCAAACTGCAAACACACAAAAGCTTTTTAATAATATTTTCCTACTTTCTAATATTGAAATATCATGCCACTACATTTAACAGCAAGTGGTTTGTTAAAATCCAAGAGATAGTGGTAGCATTGTTGAAAGTCACATAAGAACGCTCAAAAACTAGATGGGTTTTGAAATTTAATCTGTATTTCTCTGTACAGTGTATTCATAATGTATATACAATTAAGGTAGAGTATTGACAAATTAATGAACATGGCTATTTCTGGTTCTAAGAAAAATTATTTAGTAATAAAATTCTGGAAAAAACTCTCATGTAGCAACATTGATCACTTGTATCTCCTTTGGCAGAGAATGCTAAGTGCCCATCCAATTGCTGTTCCCCCCTTTATCTTTAGTAATTAAAATTGCCCACATTATTCACATTGCAGCTAGATGTGGGCAAATGACTAACAACAGACCCGTACCATAGGTTTTCGGTCATTCAGCAGGTGCTATAAACTGCCAGAAGACTACAGTTTAAAAAGGGAGTTGGTGGTTATAAAAGTGAATATCCTTATTCTTAGGAAATATACATGGAAGTATTAAGTATTCAAGGAGCTTGACGTATACAACGTACTCTCAAATGTTTAGAAAATAGGTAGGTAGACGGATAGATGAATAGATAGATAAAATGATGCAGTATACAGGACAAAATGTTAAAAGTTAGTGGATCTAGATATCTTGATGGTTGGTGTTTGGGAGTTCTCTGTATCAAATTTGTATTATTTTTGCAACTCTCCTATGTTTGAAATTATTTCAAAATAAAATGTTTGTGTAATATTTATTTTATTTTGTTTCCTTTCTCTCTTCTCCTTTTCAAGTGTCTTCAGTGTGGATGTGATAGCTGGATCTCCAGCAGTCACCCTGAACCATGAGGCTACCTTGAGAATTGAAACCACTTGATAAGGATGACAATGCAGGAAGATAGAAAGAACCTGCGTCCCTGATGACTTCATGGAAGCTGCTCATTCTGCCTTTCTTTTTCACATAAGAAAGAAAAACAAACCTTTATACCTTTAGGTCATTTTTATTTTCATGGTGTATGTGTTTGTGTGTGTGTGTATATACAATGAAACTTAATTTGAACTGATATATTCTCCACCACAAATGACAAAATGTTGCATATAAGTATATTACTTTAAAATAAAATGTATATAGTATCTTTTATGACTGAAGAAGCAATAGATAAGTGGCATTTCCAAGTTTATTGTTTTAAAGACATCCACCACCATCCAGCAATAATGAACATTGACTTCAACAAAGATAATGCTGGCTGTTAGGTTTGAACAATCTACTTATTGTTAAAGAGCAGGGTGATGTTTCAATATTAGAAATGAAGAAAATTTTTTAAAAATATTATGTGTTTGCAGTTTTCATTAGATTAAATAATATCCACAGTTATAACATATTACCCAAAGTGTTCAAGTAATGTCCAAAATGACCAAAGAGGAAAAAAACATTTGCCATACCAAAAACCAAGAAGAACTTAAACTGAGTGACAAAAATGGTAATCAATAGATGCAAACACAAAGATGAGAGAGATGTTTAAATTATCTGAAAATGAATTTTAAGCAGCCATCATAAAAATGCTTAAGTGCACAAATATGAATGTTTGAAACAAATTTTAAAAATAGAATCTCATCAAAGAAACATAAAATAAAAAGAAGGATCATATGGATATTTTAGGACTGAAATATATAATAATCAAAATTAAAAGCTCAATAGATGGTTCAGCAACAGAACAGAAGGGAAATGGGAAAGAAAGAATGAATGTGAAGAAACAATAATAGAAATTGCTGAATCTGAAGAACAGAGAGAAAATAGACTGAAAATAAATGAACAGAGCCTCAGGGTCCTATATATATATATGATGTAACATTTGTGTCATTGAAGTCCCCAAAGGAAAAGAGAAAGAAAATGGGGCTAAAAAAGTACTAGATGAAATAATGGTTGAAATTTTCCTAAATTTGGCAAAAGATATAGACCTATAGATTCAATAAGCTGAGTAAACACCCAAAAAGATAAACCCAAAGAAATCCATGGCAAGACACATCATAGTCAAACTTCTGAAAAATAAAGACAAATAAAACACCTTGAAAGCAACAAGAGAGGAGAGTGAATGTGGATCAAGCAGTTGAGTACCTGCTTCCCACATGGGAGGTCCCAGATTCAGTCCCCCCTGGTTCCTAGAAACGGAAACAAACAACAAGCAAACAGGTGAGGGAATGAACTCAAGGGAGCCGATGTGGCTCAGTGGCTGAGTGCCAGCTTTCCACTTATAAGGTTCTGGGTTCAATCCCTGGTCCTGGTACCTAAAAAAAAAAAGAAAAAAAAAGAAAATGACAAGAGAGAATCACCTTACCATAGGGAAAAGCAGTTTGAAAACAACTGATTTCTCATTAGAAAACATGGAAGTCAGAAGAAAGTGGTATGCCATTTTTCAAGTGCTGAGGAAAAAAAAGGAACTTACAATGTAGAGTCCTATATCCAGTTATCCAGTGAAAATATCCTTCTTGAAAAAAGGGAGAAACAGCTGAAAAACAAAATTGTGCTTGGCTTTCTGCCACTATATCATAAGAAGCCCCATTCCTCCAAATTTGAATAACATGTTCTTCATTTCCTTCAGAGCCTTAACTTCCAGCAGCACTCTTAATATCCAAATTTCTACCAACAATCTATTCATGATGATTTAAGTATTCCAAAGCAATATGTGTTTTCTCTACTATGTCTTTCACTTCCTTCTGAATTTTCATTAGTAGAGTCATTAAAATCCATATTCCTACCAAGTCTGTTAAAACTCTCTACACTTTTTCTATCATATTCCTCAAAACTCTTTCAGCCTCTGTCCATTTCCCACTTCCAAAACCATTTGCAAATATTTAGGTATTTGTTACAAAACTCCACTTCTATGTACAAATTTCCATTCCTGCTGTAATGTAACACATTCATATGTTCTGGGAATTAGGACATAGAAACCTTTGGGGGAGCCATTACTCTGCCTATATAATCCTCTCTCAACAATTGATAAAATAAACTAAACAGAAAATCAGCAAAAATATAGAAGAACTCAACACCATCAACTGACAGGATCTAATAGAAATTTGTAGAACACTAGCCCAACAATAGCAGAACACATTCTTTTCCAGTGTCCATGGAACATATACCAATACAGGCCATATCTTGAGGCATAAAACAAACCTGAACAACTTTAAAAGAATTTAAATCATATAGAGTGTGTTTTATGACCA
>PVKH010049197.1:0-10128 GCA_004027955.1 Chaetophractus vellerosus | reverse complement strand
CACTGGGCCGCATCAGCTGAAGCCTCTATTAAGCATTTCTTTGTCCCACACTGAGCAGTTGAGATGATAATCAAAGGGTTTGCTTCCAGCACTTGTGCAGGGCCTCTCTGAAGTTCTCCCCTTCCCCATTCTATCACCCTGTATAATTTTAGGGGTTCCGGCATGCAGGCTTTGAGGGTATTCTTTATATCCTGCCATTCAGAGCCCAGGGAATTGGGGAGTTTAGACAGGGGGCAGTGGACAAGGGGCCATAGTAGCCTTTGAATCTCTGGGTGTTAGACTATTTTACAGTGCATTATTATAATCATTTAGTGTCTGTCCCTCAGGTTTATACACTTTGAGGGTAAAGTGGGTTCATTTTCTGTATCCTGGAGTCTACCCCCCACTGTAGGAATTTGCTTGATAGGCACCTAGTGAATGTTATTATATTTGATAAGCCTCATTGTTGTCTGTTAGTCTAGAAATCCCAGAACCCAAACAGATGGAGGTAGGAGTACGGCACATTCTGGAATTTTTCATCTACTTTTCTTTTTTTTTTTCAGTTTTCTTTAGTATATACTCTTTTCAAATGTAGACCAAGGGGACAAACAAAAAAGATAGTAGAATCAAAGTATATGTACCTCCTTTCATGGTGAAAAAAATGTGCCTGATTGGCTCTTAATCTCCACCATTTGCCTCCAAATATGTTTTAATCACAAGGTTATATGGGTGATTCAAACATTACACTCCACGTGGGCTCAAATCGGAAAGTCTTGTGTCAGTCATAACCTTCAGTGTTAGTTGCTTCCATGAGAGCTGGGATGGTGTGTGTATTTAATTTTCTTCCCTGACAGTGTCTTGCATGTAGTAGATCCTTAAATGCTTGTTGGATGTCTATCTTTCGGTTGTGATGGCCTGTTAGTGGAAAATAGAAACTTTAAAAGTGACTCCATTTATATCAAATTAAATATAAATCAATTTATAAAGAGAAAAGAAAGTGAATTGTTAGAATTCTTTAATTATGTTTGGAATAAACAACCCAAAGGGGATGTTGAACAGAAAAAGAAAGTTAAGAGGAGTGTTCCCACTCCTTGAATTTCAGCACAGTAGAAGTGAAATTAGAGATTCACCAAAATCAGATTTTGCACCTTTGAAATAATTTGAGCCTTTGATTGTCATTTTAGCTACAAGGGGATTTTCGGTGAGAATCCCTTGTGTTATCCCTAAAACCTGATTTATGGAACTTGAACTGAATTGCATTGTCTAAGATGGGCCTCAGTCCTTGGCCAGGTACAGTTTATATTACTTCAAAGGCTTCTTTCGTTTTGGGGGACAGGTTGAAGACAATTGTGATGGAACTCTCTAGGCGATTCCAAAATAGCACACACCCTCTGTTTTGTCCTTCCATTGCTTCCTCAGAGAAAGGGACCGGCCGTGCCGTCTGCTGAAGCCTGGGGCACCAGCATGTCATGCTCGGCCCAATACTGACCATGCTCTAACTTTCCAGACTCTAATCCCGCAGCATAAACCCTGTACAGGAGGCATGGGATATAACTCTGTGGTATCATGCCCCAGGGGCCCGCTTTTCCACAGGCTGGCTCCTGCCTCCACGGTTCATCCCTGGGCCACTTTGTTCTTTTTTACAGGCCATCGGTTGGAACATGACCTAGCAGGGGTGGATTTAACACACCTCTTTTTCCTAGGTCTTCTTTAGTGGTTATCAAGGAACTATCAGAAGCACTTCTTCATGGCTACTAATGAAAGCCCGCCTCCAGACTGAGACATATAAACCACTATCTGCTTCTTTCTTTTAACTACACTCTTTTTTCAGTAACCTCCCTCCCTCCTCTGAAAGCCTGGGTGCAGCATGCACCCTCTCTCTCTCCCCAACCCCTCTCCCGTGTCGACCTCCTACTTCCCTTCACATCAGGCAGTTCTCGCTCATAAAAGTTCTCAGCTCAAATTTACATTTACCGTTTAAGATAGAGTCACCCAGGGGTAACAAGCATAAACCACAATCCTGTGAATGGTTTGAAATGTCAGTTTTTATTGTTGTTTTAAAATCCAGATTACAGAAATAATGCATGAACATTGCAAATGATTATAGAAAGTGAAAGTTCCTGTAATACTTCCCCATGACCACCTTTAATAGGTTACTGTCTTTCTTTTTTCTAGGCACATAACATATTACTTATATTCTCAAAAATGGGATCATTTTATATGCATTCTTTTATAATTTCATTTTTTAAGCACTTAAGCACCATTCCAGATCAGTCCATGTAGATCTCTCCCTCATTCTATTTTAACGACTATAAGGTATTCCATTGTGAAAATGTTCCTTTGATTAGACTATAATTGAGTATAAAATGTGGCTTGTGACTCCTGGTCACAGTCCCTCTTTCTGTTCATTTACTCTCAATTCTTTGTCTGAGAAGTAGGGGCACCCTAAACTTTTAAAGAAAAATGAAGTTTTTTGGAACTCAAGTTAAATACTTTATTTTCTAACTTGCCCACTTTAAAATCTGTTTTAAAGGCTAAGGAAAACCTTAGCATGTTAACTATTATTTTAATATAAAAATGATCCACATTCATTTACTTTTTTTTGCATTTAACGAAAACACCAAGGTTTACTAACCAAAAGACTATCAGTCTCATATAAAGGGACAAATAACAGCATTTCCTGAATCAGGATAACTCTGAGATTCAGAGTTGAAGATGGTGGCATTTTAAGTATGATCTTTATTTTATTATATTTTTTTAAGTTAGGCCAGTAAAAAGAATTTATTTGCTGAGTAGGGGAAAGAAGAGACCTTGCCGAGAAACGGGAGAAAAAGACGGAAATATACACCAAGATTTGGTGCGGGCCCCTCTAGGCAGAGAGAGCCGGTATGATCTTTAAATAGGTGTGAGTTGGCAAATCTATGTATATATTTCTGTGGAGAGCTGGTTGACACATATAATTGTAGGCTATTGCACATTATTTCACATAGTGCTTTCAAAATGTCTGCTTAGTTTTTCTCTCGGCATTGGTGAGTATAAGTCATAACTGGCCAGAGGAGATCAAAGTCCAAGACCAGGGTGGCAAGTAGATTTTACTTTGATTTGCTCAAAAGCAAACAAGAAAATAAAAGCAAAGGGTGTGGGGGAGGCATACCACATTCTTTCCACTGTGGGGCTAAAATGCTGCACGTTGAATTTTCACTTTCTGATTAGGACTGACAGTTGAACAGATATGATTTATTTCTTTGGGGTCAGGAAGAAACTGTCAAATTTTAGCTTGACTGTTCTTTTCTCTCTGTCTTCACTTCCCCACTTTTTTTTTTTCTGTATTAATCAGATAGCAGCCACTGTTTGATGCGTCCTTCTGTGGTAAGTGTTTGCAGATTAAGTCTGAACCATGCCAGAAATCACTTCGCATTTTTCTGATGTGGCAGAAATGAACCCGGCTTCTTCCATCTCAACAGCTTTGCCCAAATGGCTCAGAAAGGGTTGACCTCATTTCATAGAGGAGGACTGCTGCGGGGTCTGGTTTAATACAGGTGCCATTAAAACACGGATTTTTTTTCTTTTTTCAACCTCAAGGTTTTAGATTTCCATGAACATTGGCCTTAATTTCCCCCAAAACGAGTCTGCGAGTGACCTTGTTCACGAATCTCTTGCTGATATCAGCTCCCAGGTAATAAGCCTGGGAATATTCTTTCTCAGTGCCAGCGAGAGAAGAAGGGGTATTCAGCAGTTGCTCTTAGATACATTTGCTTTCTACCTGCTGGCTTCAAACAGTATTAATTTTTATGTGCTCATTGTGCTTTGTGTTTAATTAAAAGCAGTTCTATTCGCAGAGGCACTTGTAGGATTTTTTTCCCCCTGAAATGAATAAAACAAATAGGCATCTGGTATTTGTTTTGTATAACACAATTCCCATAAAATGAAGAGTAATAAAACATAATTATCTGTAAAGGCTTGTTTTATAAGCCTGAGAATGGGCTTGTTTCCACCAGGTTTTTAAATTCTGCTCATAGGATAAAGAACCTCTTTGTACATTAATATATAACAACAACAACAACAACAATAACAAATACTTCTCAATCACAAGCATGAGAGCAAAGTATCTTTTATTAAAGAAATGCTTTTTATATTTTCTGTGTTAATATACATGATAAAAGTTTGTCATCACGCTCCTTCTAGGTAAACATGTTAGGTGGAAGGAAAATATTTGCTTCCTGTTGTTCTGTTCAATTGGTATAGCTTTATTTATGTTTTTTCCCCCCTCAGCATAAGTAAAGAAATGATATTATAGCTAGTTGAATTTTCTAGGTCACAGGCCATTCTGTGGATTCTAGAACCTCTTCTCAGAAAAGTACACATCAAACTTTTGCATACATTTTTATAGGGTTTTAAGACCTTCTGATCTTTGGGTAAAGATCCCTGCCAGTGCCTGGTAATTTTGGGGAAAACTGTGCTCATAATCTGAAGTTCAGGTCTTTGCTTTAGTATCTGAATATCTGGTGAAAGAAATTTGCTCAATGCTTTTGTAGCATTGGATTTAATTTCAGGGTTGGGCTCCTTTCTAGCAATGGAGGAATGCTTTCATCTGAGCAAAAAATGAAGAATAAAGTATAAAAAATAAAAAAAGATTCAGAGTGTGGGAAGTATAAAAATTATTAATTCAAAGGTGAATTTGCTGTCAGATTGGATAGCAGTGCCTACGTCCCTGGGGGCTCCTGTTCCCAGGACTGCCTTCATTGTTTCTATCCAGCGCAAGGCACGAGCCTTGAAGTGGCAAATTCATCCTCTGAGGTTGTGTGTCCGTTGCTGCAAGAATAAAAGAAGCAGTAACAGAATCATGCAGCGCAGTATTTCACGATGACAGTTTTATGTGGTTGTGTGATGTTGCAGAGTCTTGTATGTGATATCGACCCTTTCCTTTTGAATCAAAGCACAGGATTTTACTGGAGAAGACGGGCTTCGGAAATAGCCTCATCTAACACAAAATTAAGCCCCCAGATTGTTAACTCATTTGGTCTACTATAAAACTAATTGCTTCCAGGTAGTAAAAATACATATGCCTAATATTTATATCCAGTTTGAGTAGTGATTTCTAATTTTAGATTTCTACGCCTTTTTTATATCGTCTTTTTGAGTTGAAATTATACTGAAACATTCCCATTATTATGAACGCAAGCTGAATTAAATAGACCTAGGTTCTTTGGTTTCTCCCTTCATGTTGTCATCTACTGGAGAATGAAGTAGCTTAAAATAAGAGCATCAGTTTCTCATCCAAAGGGAGGCTGGACGTTCCAATTCTAGATCGGCAGTCACTTGGCGTGCTTCTTTGAAATACCATTTTTTGAACATACTTGGCACCTTAAAGTCCCCAATTAAAAAGCTTTGTAGAAAGAGGAAGTCTGTGGATGTGCAATTAGTCCTGAGGAATCGAAGTGTTTTCCTTTATATGTAGAAAGCCGTAACATGAAATCACTGGGCACAATGGCTTTAAGCCAGATGCTTAGAATAGAAGCCCTGATCAAGGTGCATCATTTCTGTACTTTTGCATCTAAACTGGTTGCCCAAAAGAGGCTCCCAACTTCATAAATCGGCTGGTGGTGTGAACAGATTTTGGAGGTGTTCTTTCCCAAAAGTGGAGGTCGTTGGTGCCGTAACTAGCCATGGAAGTGATAGGCAATACATGCATTATACAAGAGTTGCTTAAATTCTCAGACGCCTTATTTCATCTCATCAACAACCACCCTCCTTTTATTTATTTATTTGTTAAGTGTTGAGGGTTGGGTGCTGGAGAATTTGCCAGGTATTGTGCTCCTCCCCACTGAAAAATGAGGCCTTACGGAGTAGAGCCGGATGAGCTGCATATCCGGGATTATTTATAGTGTTTATGGTAGCGAGACCAAAAATACTAACCACTTAATAGCTTTTCTTATTTACAAGTCAGATGCAGCTAAAGGATATTTTTCTTTTATTTTTCTTGTGCTTGAAATGTTCCTTTAAAATAGATTATCAGGGAGGTTACACAGTGAAATAAATTTGTTGCTCGTGAAAATGCAGAAGGTGTAAAGCTTACCTCTTGTAATTCTCTGCAACAAAAAAGGTCCATTTTATTTTAGTAAAAACACTGCTTTTTGCCTTAGAGAAGTCACACACACAATGATTAACACTGAATAGGTGAGTGTGTGAACACGTGGCTCCTGTTTCCCGGTTATAATAGATGCATTCCATTAAAGTTTGCAGTAAAGTGAATGTCTAGTAAGTGAATTATTTTTCCCCAGTGACTTCAATTGTAAAAATGGTCCTGTCTTCCACCAGGCCTGGATGTAATATATTCTCATGTAAGAATACAATAAAAACCAAACCCAACCAAAAAACCCTTTAAATACCATAATTCTGAAGGAAACACTAACTTTCTGATGAACCTTCTGATGACACTCAGAATATTGCCTGTGATAGTTAGGCTCTGGAATATGGCTTTTTTCTTTTTTAAAGGAGGTACCGGGGATTGAACCCAGGACCTTGTACATGGGAAGCAGGCGCTCAACCATTTGAGCTACATCTGTTCCTTGGTATATGGCTCTCATAACAAAATGGCAGGCCACAGTAGTGTCACTACTCTGAAGCCGTTACTCTCTTTTTCTCACCCTTCTTCCCACTGTTGCTGTAGGAGATAGAACTGTCACCAGGGCCTTAGCAAATAGGTTATTTTCATAGCTTCAGCATCTTCATCTCTGTACTGTAAAAACTTGATATCCAAGTTTTGTTTGTTTTGTTACTTAAATATATAACTTGAATTGACTCACCTTTCTAATAACCACCTTCTCCTAACTCTTGACCAATTTGTTACAGTATCATTGGATTAGGAGTGCTGGCTGATAATACATCACATTTACCTTGGAAACACCCACACCTTGCTAGCAAAGTCTCATCACGGTTCTTTTCAGCTAACATAGTGTGGCATAGTATGGATTGTATAATGCGTGGTGCTTTGTGCCCCCAGTTTATTAATACCTAACATATATTAAGCACTGTGTGTTGGGAAGGCACTATGCTTAACACAATTTCATCTAATCCAGGGATTCTTAACCTTTTTTGTTCCACGGACCCCTTACTAAGTCCACACTATACTGTGTATTATTTATTAACTATATCACACCCGTACCAACACATCCCCACAAAAATAATGTTTTTTTTGAATTTCAATTCAAGCTCATGGACCCCTTGTTAAGAACCCCTGATAATCTTTGCAAAATCTCCATGATATACGACTGATCTCCATTTTACAGATGAGGAAAATGAGGCTTAGGTTTATTAAATGACTTGCCCAGAGTCACTCAAAGAATGAGAAGTAGAATTAGCATTTGAACCCAGCCAGGACCAGGCTCTGGGACCTGAACCCTTACCTAGGGCCGTGTCCCCGGGGTCTTAACCAGGACAGTGCTTTCAGAGTCATCCATGGACTTCCCGGAAACACTGATGTGCAGGAGCTCAGCATCTGAGGAGCTGGGCTCTGGGCATCTGCCTTTTTGGAGGTTTTACAAGTGACTCTGATGTTATGTCAGGCAGGCTTGACAATGGCGACCTTACACAACATGCCTGGCTTGGTTTCTTGCTTGGTTGTTGAACTGCTGAATGAAGATCTGATCCCTGCTGTCTGTGCCGCAGTGAGTGAGATGGATGTGAACACAACCAAGCACGGTGCCTGCGACACTGACAGGTGCTGGAGCTGCATAAACTTTGTGCTTTGTAATAATTCTAATGGCCGGGCTTGCAGTGGATCAGAGGTGGTAGCGCCTGGGACAGGGTTGCTTCAGGAAATCCTCTTTATTCTAGCTTGGAAAAGTTCCTTGCGTATTTACTTTGTAAGCCCTGCAATGACTAGAGAGTCTTGGTCTAGGTTCTCCCGAAGGTCCCATTCAGAAGACCTTGAATCTATTCCATTCAGATTTGTCTGCAAGAGCTTGGTGATATGACTAGTCGTTTATGTATGTTTCCTTGAATTCCTTCTCCAACTAACAGATATATTCCTCAGGGTTCCCCTTAATGGTGTTATTAGGCCTTGGTCACGGATAAGGCGTCAGCTAGGACAAGCAGGCTCCTGTGAGGATGTTTGCTGTCACTCTTCTCTCCCTTCTTCTTGAGACCCATTGACCAAAAGCGTGTGCTTGTATCCTGAGTTTAGCAAATACGTTGTGTTGCGTATGATGTGCTGGGAACCATGCTGGGTAGCGAGGACACCACAATGAGAGGGGTCGTTTAGGAACCAGTTAAACAGGTTGAGGTTAAGAAGACAGGGGTTGGCATCAAATAGGGCACAGATGGAGGACCTGTCTGTCTAATGAAATGGGATTTTGTTCTTTAGTTCTTTATATTCAGAAGATGGATTTGGGCCAGGTTGGCCTTGACAATCAGGATCATTAAACACTTATGGTGACTGGCCACATGATAAGAAGATATATTCATGACAGCTAATAGGAACAGTGGGGATGAGATTGAGAATATTAAATAGTACACTGGTTTTTTTCATTGTGGAGCATAATGTTCTGTTGCTCTATTCATTCAGGCATCAACTATGCACTTATTAAGTGCTTTTTATGTGCCAGTCTCATTCAAGAATCTAAAATTCAAACTTAGTTCTTAAAGTCTTTAGGCTCAGAGTTTAGCCAAATGTGTCGTTATGTCCTTCAAAAGAGTTTTATCAAATTATATGCTTAAAATAAGGGGAAAGTCTGGCTGTCCATCTCCCAGCTCTTACCAGCTCTATCACTGACTGGTCTTGTCATTCAGCTCTAGGAAAAAAAGAATTTCTTGAACCCTAAGTGCATGCTCTATAGTGTACCCTGGTGATACAGATTGAGAAGTTGATAGGAAGAGAAATTTAATTATTAGTGTTATAGCTTCGCTGTTCTGAGAGCCTGGATTTTTTTCCCTCACCACAAACTTAATTCTTTCCATTTTCAACTTCAGAAGAACTTTAGAATGAGTGAGGGAAATGAAAATGAAGTCGGGAAGATTGGCAAAGATTTCATTGGGATGTGGGTAGGTAGGGGTGACCTATGGGAAAATTATCTGAAGTTGGGTTTAAAAAAACACATTCAGCTCAGCATTTAGCTCTAGCTAGCCTGCTCTGGTGTTTTGAGTTACATTAACTATAACTTTGGAACTTTTTTGTTGTAGAGAATATTGATACCCCACATTTCCTTAAATTTGTCCATTTTTTTCTTATGAAAAGAAACTGAGCAACTGATAAAATATCTTATTTAAAAAAATTAAAAATTTTTTTTAATATACTCGCTCTTACTATGATTTTGTAATGGTTTCACATTTGGGGTGTTTAATTCACATTGATATTATAGGGAAAGAGCAGACAGAATCTCACTGGAAAATATATTTAGAATTTTCCAAAAATTCGAAGTCAGATGGTTTCCAGCTATAATGTTAAGATGTCCTCTTCTGGCATTTGGTTTTAGAAACACATTTTTTTCCAGGTGTGAAGAACAATGCTTGTCAGGACAACAGTGAGACTTACCACATGAGAAGAGTCCTTTCTGTATTGTGTTATGGTACATAATGTGAAGCTTTAGAAATAAATATGCCCTTGGTCACAACAGGCCTAGTTAAGATATCTACTATTTTTAATGCATTTTGCTATTTTTGGCATGTTACCTTAGGGTGAGAAAAGTCTTCTCCTTGCTTTAGTCTGAGGTCATATGTAGCTGCCAGTTCTCTATAATGGATTTGATGATGTCATGGTTTAAAAATAACTGAAAATTAATATATATATTTTTTGGCCCCAGAATCATGGCAGCAGTGTTCTATTATTTTATATGGTTAATTATGCAATTAAAAAAATAACAAGACCCCCCCAGAAGTTAAATGCTATAATAATACATCTAAGTAATACCTGACTAAAGTCCTGTAATTTTTTTGTTTTGTTCTTAGCTTTTGTGACCATGTTAAGAGGAAGGCAAGTAGAATAAGGGGCTGGGTTGAAAGAGGAGAAAACGGAGCAGTTGTAATTCCCCAGGGACAGGGTAAGGGATTGTTAATACATTAGGAGTAGGAGGGCTCCTGCAGAAAATACGATTGACAATTAAATGGGGCTATTAAAAGCAGGCCAGCATCAATTAATTAACGGCAGTGGCG
>PVKH010049196.1:0-10126 GCA_004027955.1 Chaetophractus vellerosus | reverse complement strand
GGGACGATGCTTTGGAGGGCTTTGGAGGAAGTATATTTTTCATGTGGGAGGAATATAAATAAGTTGTGACCAGAGAGAAGACTGTATTTTTTAACCACAATATTTATTTGTAATAAAATCTTCAACTTCAGTGGTTTTAAAATATGTCCACAAATTCTTTGTTATTCCTCACTTTGAGAGATGGACCCTAACTTCTCTCCCCTTGAATGAGGGCTGGACTTAGTGGCTTGTTCCTAGCTAATAGAATGAAGAGGAAAGGAGAGTATGCAGATTCTGAGGCTAGGTCATAAAAGGCATTGCAACTTCCTCTTTGCTCTTTCCATTGGAACGCACCTCTGGGAGAAGTTAGCTTCCATGCTGTAAGGAAAGGCCCATGTGTGAGGCTCTGAGGCCTCCAACCAGCAGGCATGTGAGTGATCCTCCAGCCGTGGTCAAATCTGCAGCCGATAGCAGCTGATATACCGGCTGCTACCACATGTGCACCCAGTTAAGCCACTCGTGAATTCCTGACCGACAGAATTTGTGAGGTAATAAATGCTTGTTGTTTTAAGCCTGGTTTGAAAATGAAGATGCCACACCAAGTGATGTGTTACAACCTCTCAGTGCTGGCACTCTGAGAATACCTGGTTTCCCTCACCTCCATCTTTGGGCACCATTACGTCCTCTTACTCCATCCCCCAGTTAGGTGCCCTTTACTGCTGTCCTCATCCTCACAGAGCTCTCCACTGTAACAGTACTTGCTGCTGCAGACCTACCTCCCCGACCTCGTTCCAAACTTTCTAGTTGAAGTCGCCTGCAGTCTCAGATGGCAGCTGAGTAAGCCAACACCATCTCTGTCAACTGACCTCCCTCCCCTCCCAGATGAAATGGTAGCATTTCACAGGGTCTTTGAAAGCTAGTGCCCTTACCCAAAGAAAAAATGGTAACAGAACTTGTAGGCACCAGAGCAGGCTAGTGGGGGAGATATTTTGGGGTGCTTCCCTCTAAATCCCACTGTAAAGGGCAGAGTATATGCTACTTGAAACAATAACATTGATTATCTGAGACCGTATTAGCAGAGAATATAAATGCCTCAAAAAAGGCCCCACTGATTAAAATTTTCACTTTTATGGACTGGTGGAATGTGGAGCTATCCAGAAAACACCACTCCTTGGCATCTTAACCTCAGTTCCTTTTGCACCCTCCTCTCCCAGCATCCATGTGTACACTCCTAATCCAGCCACTCTCTCCCTCTCGTCCTGCTGTGTTATCACCCTGTCCTCTATCTACCTTGTCAAAAATGAAAAAAGAGGTATGAGCTACTCTAGGACAGCCTGACACAGAAAAGAGGTCTTTTCAAAATCCCTAATGTCATGATGAACTAGTTAAGAAACAGTATGATGGACTGTATTGGCTTCTTCAGAGTCAGCCTCTGTGGAAAAAAAATCAAACATCTGGCTCATTCGTTGACAAATGGGACAGTTAAGTGGGGTAGGAGAAAAAAGGGGAAAGAAAGGAATGAATAAATGGGTGGGATTTTTTTTTCATAGGTATCTGATTCAGGAGCCAAGGCTCATGTGTCTTGGAATAGTCAGCTATGATCATGCTTGACTCTCCAGATAAAGATGCCAACACTAGCAAAATAAAAAGCACATTTGTTCCATCACATTCCTGACTATAATGGATACTGAGAAATGGATGCTTTATAGCAACCCGCAAGTTTCCTGGTACTGCTGTTGTCATTGCAAAATCTTGGCTTCTTCAAAGTATCATCTCTTGCCCCTGCCAGAGAAAGCCAGCCTTTAAAGAAACAAAATCCAAGGTCACTCACTTCCACATAAAGAGAATATTTTGTCAGCTGCCAAAATTCATTTTTCTAATGTGCTCTTAATAACTTAAGCCCAGTGTGCTGGGCAGAGTTCAACTTGGGCAATTCCATTCTAACAACCAAATTCTCCCCAGGAGTGTGAACTTGACATGACGGTATTCTTCACTTCTTCAGCTATCCTCTCATTAACCAAATTAGTGTTTTTCACCCCCAAAGTATGATGGAGATATGGAGATGCAATTTCTTAAAAAGGGATTTTTCTTAAGAATTTAATGATGAGAAATTCCATTATATAAACTTCATAAAGTACTTTGGAAGTCAAGCCTGGATTCATTAATTTAACAAGTAGGCATTGAGGTACATGCCAAGTGCTGTTCTCAACAATGCAGATACAGCAGGGCACAAGAAAAGGCTTCTGATCTCAAGAAGTATATACTGGAATAAATGATGAGATTAGGTGAGAGAGAGAGAGGCAAGATAAAATCTTTTAGGCCATAATTTAGAGCTTGGATAGTATTATAAGTGCAGTTGGTGAGTATTAGAGGAGTGATATGATTGGATTTAGAGATTTTTATAAGTTTACCATGATCGGGAAGAGCTATTGTGTGGGATGGATATGAGCCAGGGTCCTCACCTCCTGCTCTTTTCCACTGGGGTAATTCTGGGGATCAAGACAGCTGTGGCCATATTTTCCTCAGGATTTTATATCTTGGTTAGCTCCTGGGGCCAAGGAGGCCAAAGGCATGGCTTGACCACATGGGCCATCAGCACTGTACTCTCCTAGGACAAGTGGTGCCTTCCTCTTCTTCTCGAGCCAGCTGTACTTTATAGGCTCCCTTTAGTCATATGGGGCATCAAACAAGGGAAGGCAAACTGAGAAACATAAGCTCAGCTCCATTGCTCCAAGAGTGGCTCGTGCTCTGCTAAAGGCAGCTCAGTGGCAAACTTACCAAAATCAGGCAGCGGAGGTATCTGTACATATATATGTGTGTGTTTGTCTTATTAAATGGTGGTACACTAGGAAAAGCATACCATTGAGAAAGAATCTTTGAAAACTTTTTATTTATTGCCCGCCCTGTAAACACCGGAAAATATAAATGATAAAGTCATAGAATTTGAGCATTTTTAGGAATGTTAGTGGTTACCAAGTCCAATCTCCCACCCAATGTAGGATTTCCCAGTACAGCCTTGACATGGAGTCCTCCAGAAACTTATAACACTCCCATGTTCGATGAGGGCCAGATGAGTGGCAATTTACCCGAGCATTGTTCTATTGGCTAGAGAAGGTCATTGATGGTGACATCTATTGCCCAAAGTTGTGGTCTGAAAGGTTGAAGGTCAGATAGAGAAAGTTAAATTTTAAAGAAGGGCCAACACCACAACCTGGAAAGAGAGCATCAAATAAGGTTACCAATCTCAGGAGAAAGATGGAAGGGGGGCGGGGCGGGGATCAAAGATACAGAGCAAAAACAAGAAGAAACGAAGAAGTCCTGATGAATGAGGAATACTGAGTAGGTGGATTGGAGATAAGCAAATCTGGAGGAATTCCAAAGATTACGTGCAGGTTCTCATGATGGACTTTTTAAAAATACAATTCTTCCACAAATATGTATGATTGTGGCAAATACATTTGGAGGGGCTGAAAGGGAAGTTAAATCCCGTTTCTGCTGAATGGTCTCCTGCCATGAGAACTTGACTATCTCACATGGAAGCCTATTCCATCATAAGGATGTGCCAACAATCAGAATATTTTCTGCCCTCTGGTCACAGGTCTGCTCTCTCACGACACAGAGAAAACCTAATTCCTTTTCCTCCTGACAACACTTCAAATAATTAAAACAGCTTCCCTGACCCCTTTCAATATTTCCTGCTCCTGATTCCTTCAACTGTTCTCAAGTGGCATATTTCATAACTGCCAAACTTTCAAGTTGAAAAGGACTTCAGACATTCCTAGTTCTCTCTCTTTACCTAGGAGGAAGCTGAGGTTTGCAGAGTTGAAATGCACATGATGGGGAATGGATTTTGCCCAAGGTAACCTGGGAGTGGCTGGTCTGGAATTTAAAACTGGGTCTCTTACTGCCAACTCAAGTGTTTTCCCCACATCTTTCAATAACTCTTATCACCCCACTGACCTACCTCTGGACTCACTCCAGCTTGTCAGATTTCTTCTATAAGTGTAGCCCCTGATGCTGAACTCACTGGTAGATGTGGTCCAACCAGTCTAGACAACAGGGGGATAAAACCATTTAGCTTCCTTCTTTCTTTCTTTTTTTTTTTACTTGAAATATGTCAAGCAAGATATTTTTCACCTTGTACTAGAATGCTTTGTTTTTAATCTAGCATAGGAATAGTTTATATTTAATCCTCCTAAAGATCTCTTTGTTGGTTTAGTTATATCCTTCCACTTTGAAATATTTTTGAATTTTAATCATCCTATCAAGCATCTGAACTAACCATTTGTGTTTTATGACATACATAGATTTGATAAGCACACTGTGGCCAAGACAGTTCTCACCAAATATTCCACATACTTCTTTGCTTTTCTTAGCCTGCCTTGCAATCAGGTGGGGGCCTCTGGTTAAAGGACTGTGAATGAAGGTGATGTCTCTTCTAGGTCAAGGCATTTAAGAGCCTATGTGCTTCCTCTCTCCACCCCTCCCTCCCACCCTGGGCCACGTACCAGAGACCTTGGAGGTCACATGTTCTAGATGTCGTAACTACAGGTAGAGCTTACATGAGCCTGTGGCAATACATTGAAGACAGTTAACATCCAGCTACAAATTCATTTTATCACCCAAATACATTATAGAAGACTTAGTTAAATGCCTTGTTAAAATCCAAATACATGAAGTCCCAAGGGCCATGGACATGTCATTATCAGATTTGCATTTTTTTTTTAAAGATTTATTTTATTACATATCTCCCCTTCCCCCCCGTTGCGGCAACACGCCGAGACTTGGTCACTGCGCAGGCGCGGCTTTCCCCGCTTGTGGGCGGCTTCTACTTCTATTCACGGCCGGCTCTTGCTTCAGTTCGCGGGTGGCTGGCTGCGCTCCATTCGCGGGCGACCTGCCCTGTCCGTGGCGGCTTTTGCCCTGTCCGTGGCAGCTTTTTGCCCTGCCCACGGCGGCTCTGGCCCGCCCATGGTGGCTTGCCATTCTCAAGGCGGTCTGCCCCCTAGGAGAGGTCCCCGGGAACCGAACCCGGGGCCTCCCATGTGGTATACCGGCGCCCTATCCACTGGGCTATCGAGCCGGCCCAAGATTTGCATTTTAGATAGAGATATATCTCTGTGGGGAGTGAATGGGAGGGAACCAAGACTAGAAGCAGGGACACCAACCAAGAGGCAGGTTCGTGAAAGGGAAGTATGATTACTGACCAACATGAGCCTACTAAAAGCAAGTTTCTGCCCAAGTCGTCTCATTTCCATTTTTCCCAGTGTTGCTTGACTTCTGTATCAGAGGTGACAGAGTCCACAGTCTTAATCGTGGCTCTTGCCTACCCCTCGGGTTTTTCTTGCCCCCTTTCTCCTTCCTCTCTGTCCTCCTACCACATACCTCTTTCCGTTTACTTCGATGACTCCAGTGTTTTCTCTGGTGGTAGGTTTTCATACAGGTCTTCCTTCTGTTTAGAATACTTTTCCACTCTGATCCCCTTTCCAGGCTAACACTTCATAGTTTAAATCTCCATTTTCTCAGGGAGGCTTCCCCAGGTCCCCTTGCTTACAGGGACTCATGCCCCCATGTACTTCCCCTCTCGGAGCATTCATTATTCCTGCAACCACTTCTCCTTACAAAAACAGGATCTCTCCTTCCTAGGAGACTAAAAGTTCCATGAGGGCAAAGGCCATGCCTGTTACCTTTACCACTGAGAATTTAGTGTGAAGCAGATGTTCAAATAATATTTGTTCAATTGGATTATCTAATAATTTGTTTTGGAAATGTGCCAGATCTGTGCTAAACCAAGTGGATTGCAGATTTAAAATCTCCTCTTTTTGTCCTTTGCCCTTCTCCAAATTCTGGGTACTTCCCTCTTTACTGCAGAGTTCCTCAAAGATGACCTACAGTGATCTGTGTTATGATGGCAAATTTACTCCGTTTTCTGAGTTGTCACTGCTCTAGTGATGGGAATCAGCAAACTATGGCTGTGGCCCAAATCTGGCCCACTACCTGTTCTTTCTAATAAAACTTTATTGGGGGGCCGGCTGTAGCCCAGTGGATAGGGCACCGGTACACCACATGGGAGGCCCCAGGTTCAGTTCCTCGGGGGCCTCTCCAAGCAGGGCAGACCGCCTTGAGGGGGCAAGCCGCCGTGGGTGGGGCAGAGCCGCCATGGGCAGGGCAGAAAGCCGCCAGGGTTAGGGCGAAGCCGCCACGGGCAAGGCAAGTCGCCCACGAGCAGAACAGAGCCGCCCACGAGCAGAGCAGTCGCCTGCCAGTGGGGCAAGCCGCCCACGAGTGGGCAAGGCCGCTGCTCACCGGTGAGGTGACTCGGTGCATCCCCGCAATGGGGGGAGACAAAGCAGACACAGAAGAATGCAAAAATGAACACAGTAAGAACAAGCAGAAAGGGGGCGGGGGAGATATGTAAAAAAAAAAAGTCTTAAAAAAAAAAAACTTTATGGGAACATAGCCACACCCATTCGCTCCCCTCCATCTGTGGCTGCTTTCACACTTCAAGCAAAGTAGTTGCAACAGAGACTTCATGGCCTGCTAAACCTAAAATATTTACTATCTGGCCCTATACAGAAGAAATTTGCTGACTTGTGGTCTACTGTGAATATGTGAACTCATTTAAGGCAGCTAGATGATTTCTCTCCATCACCTCATCTATATTTGGCTTCTTTGCCTCTTTATCCATATTTGATCTGCCTTTGCAATTTGAAACTTATTTTCTCTAGTAAAGAAATCAGAACAAAATAGACATCTGTTGCCTACTGACATCTTCTGCCCCACTCAATGTCTCTTCTTCTTTTGTTCTCCTTGTTCTATACATGTCTAACAAAGTCCATTCATTCCATTACCTTTAGAATTTTTATAAGATTCATTTCATTCTCGGTTTCTTTTTGCAAGTTATGTTCCTTCTGGATTACATGCTCCGCCCACCAACAGTTCTCCATGAGCCTTTTAGATAAGAACTCACCAAAGAGCCCTCTTTGTACTCACAGTAATTCATTTCTTCAGGATAACTTACAATTGTGTTATCAGAATTTTATTTTTAAAGCCACCTATCTTTTATGATTCTTTAGTCTGGGTCTTTAGAGTATACCTATGAGAAAGTCTTTTTCTCTTATTCTGAAATTTTGAAATCTATTATCTTAAGAATCTTGAGGACATGTCAGAAGAAGCCCAGATACCTTTCCTCAGAACTTTGGAACCTCAGATGAGAGAATCCACTCAACTCCTGCTATTCCCCGACCAGTTCTTTCACTTGGAAGACATAAGAGTTTGTGGGCTTATTCCAATTGACTTATCCCATAGTCCATCTCACCTCACTTCCCCTGGTTCTGCCTCAGCGACTCTCACCTGAGCCTGTTTGTTATCAGACTTGAGACGTAACCTGCAGTTATTTTTATTTCAGTAACTTCAAGGTGGGGCCTGAGAATCTACTTTTTAATCAAGACTTGATGCAATTACAAGGCATGAGAAGCAGGGAGGATTTAACTGACATTGTATGGTTTAGTCCCCTTCCAGGCCACAGTGCAGTATCTGAGAACAATATCTGCTGCCAACCTCAGTAGGATCCAGTGCCCCCACTGGCAACCAGAGGCTCCTGTGCTGCCTAGTGGCCAGCTCTCCCCAGGGGCCCGTTCCCAGGACCAGGTCTAGGTTGGGGACCTACTATGCTCTCATGCCCTTAACAGTCCCTTCCCTGAGAAAAGCCCACCCTCAATCCCAGGCTGGAGTACTAAGCTCTAAGGATCAAACTCCCCAACGACTGCTACTCACCTGCTTCTTAGCACTTCTTACCCTCACTTTCTCACCATGGTCCTCTGGTCACTTATTTAGGACTTTGCTATCCACCATGGGAAACACCTGCAGTAACATTACCTGAAACATGAAGGGGCCTCTGGACCGTGATGATCACATCTCCATAACCAGGCTCAGCAACCATTTGGGTGGCCACAATGCCAGGCTTTGTACTAAGTGCTTGGCTCTATGTGGCAATTAATAAGACATGCCCCTCCTGGCTTTCATGCTGGCTTATAATCTAATGGGGAATACAAAAAAGCACATAGGCATTTACCCCATACTTATCTATCTAACTATTGGGTTCCAAGGAACATAGAGGTAGCACACTTGACCCAGCGTCTGGAGGTATGGGAGGAAGGGAGAACAGCAGGGAAGACCTCTTGAAGAAGCTTCCATATAAAACTGAAACTACACCCCCAAACCATCCCCAAAAAAGAATACAGTAGTGGCACCACCCAGGGGTGCTTTGGAGGAGCTGTAGTTCCAACTGGTGATTTCCATTATTCTCCTAAGCCATCCCCAACAACATATTAAAAACTAACATTTATTCAACATTTGTTATTTACCAAGTACAGTTCTAAGCATTTAACATTCATTAGCTCATTTAATCATAACAACACTATGAGGTAGGTACTCTTATTATCCTAGGTTCATATATGGAGAAACCGAGGTACATAGATGTTAAGAACCATGTCCAAGGTCACAAAACTAAGTGGTGGAGCTGGAATTTGAACTCAGACACCCCGGTTCCAAGAACCATACTTTCAAGTGCCACACGATTCCACCTTTCTCACAAGAAAAAGGGGTTTGCCTGCTATGCCAAGGCAGCTCTGAAACAGGTCCTTCTAGATACTTCTACCCACTTGCTTGCTTCAAACAAATGATCGCCATTAAGCCCCTCCTCTGGGTAAATTCTAGAGTGCCCTTGGAAATTAGTCAAATAAAGGAAGGAAGTCTTTGGAGGTTTGGAGGAAAGGAGAGAGCTTCAGGCCCAAAAGCCCGAGAGAGATTGGTGGTTATTGGTTATAGCAAGTAGATAGATGAGCCTGGAGAGGTGGGCAAGGGAGAAGGGTTACCAGCCCTGATCCCATCCCACTGAAAAGTCTCTCTCAGAAGAGAGGACATTCCTTTCAAAAGCCAGAGACTACTAAGTCAGTCACATATGAAACCATGTCCCCTGTCCAGCAAAGCATCCCAAGGTATGTGTAAGGGGACAGTTGGGGGGGAGGGGTGGGCCTCAGTTGATACTCGGTCCATCTGTCCCTCATTTTGTCTCTGACTCTCCCCTCACCTGCCTCTCTTTACTGCCTTGGCTTCTCTTCTGCCCCACTTGACCAGCCTCACGAACCACAGTCCTTCAGGGTTTAGCAGATGGCCTCTTCAACCCGGTGTGTATGAAATCTCAGGGACAGACCTTTTGGCACAGCCCTGTACCCCCCTCTTCTCCAGCCCCAGCCTTTCAAAACAACCCTCATGGGCAGCCTGTGAGGAAATTAATTCTTGGCAGGAATTAAATAACAAAAAATCTCTAGAAATCTAGATTTGACTCTGATGACTGAAGAACTTAAAATATGGGGGATAAGACTTGGCACAAAAGACAAAAGGGTCTATCCCAATTCCAGGCATTTGGATTTGCCTTTCAGTGTGTCTTACCTAGACAGCCTTGGAGAAAAGCTCTCTTGAACTGCCAAGTCATACCTTTGTACTTAAAGGACCATTGATCAACACAAGTGACAGCTTATATTTAAAACAAGGAGTAAAGAGCAATAATTTCTTCACTAAATGAATTGAAGATACATGAATCTGAGGAATGCAATCTGGCACTGATTGAAAGTAAATTACCAGTTGTAAATACAGGGAGAAAAGCCTCAAGGGGCAGCTGGATTTTGTAAGGAAGAGGGGAATTAGGGCGAAGGAGGTGCAGAGCACAGATGGGGCAGCTCTGTACCGCCAAGATTATAGAAACAGGAAGGGATTGGTATGAAGCACTCCGTAGATGGAGGTTGTGTGAAGTGATGGCTCCCATACACCCACCCCTCACCTATCCCACCTCCCCAGTGAGCATGAAGGGGTTAAACAGCCAAATTCATATCCTGCAACAGCAAGGAGTGGTGTTTATATTGCAACACAGGAAGCATGGATGATTTCTGTGCAGAGGGGAAAACCATTTCAGGTTGTACTCAATCTGGAAGCTTCTGGCTTCCCACCAAAAAGCCAGGGGCTTGAAAACCACTCCCATCCCTGCAGTCTTTTCAGGGAAAGAATCCATGCAGCCCTCAGTGGGGGATGCCATCCCCAAAGAGGGACCATGGCCAGTTTCACATTGAACAAGCACTGAAAGAAACAA
>PVKH010049195.1:0-10124 GCA_004027955.1 Chaetophractus vellerosus | reverse complement strand
GCCGATGTCTCCAGGGTTCAGGCTTCCAGGTTCCTCTGTTCCCGGGGCTGCGTTTCTCTCCAGGCTTAGCTTCTGTTTCCTTCACGAGTTCAGCTGTAGACGATGAGGCTTTCTATGCTGCGTCTCTCCACAAGGCCAGCTGTAGCCTCTCCGGCGATCAGCTCACTCCAACATCAGAACTGCTTTTCCAATCTCCTTCTTCAAATCTCCTCTCTGCTTCTCTCTAATCTCTGCTTCTACTTGAGACCACCCCTACTGAGGGGTGGGGCCCAACATCTCACTGACATGGCAATTAACACCCTACTCATAACTTAATCATGCCCAGATGAACAGATGAGCTTACAAACATAATCTAATTTATATTTTTGGAATTCATAATTAATTCAAACTCAAACCATCACAACCAGAGAGGTACTTTCTCACCAAATTCAGCTCTCACATTTTGAAGCAAGATGGCAGTGCTCTCTGCCTGGTCCCTCCTTCCCCTCCAGGCCTCCTCTCTCATGCCCAGCTGTTCCTCTTTCTTCCTGATTTCAGATGCAAGCTGTCATATGACTTGTTTCTTAGGGCTTCCTACATCATTCTTGGCTCCTGAGTGCTCTTCCCAAGTTCAGCTGTAAGATATCAGGCAAATAGCTCATCTCTTCCAGGGGAATTGGTTGTTTGAGCCTTCTTGTTTCTGTCATAAGGCATGATCAATAATGACACAGCTCTCTCTTCCTGTGGCTGTGTTTGTTTAATATGAGACACAGCCAATGGGGAAGGGACTCAAACTGAGTCCCACCTCACTGACATAGTACAAAACAATGCTCTAGAGAAGGGGTTCTTAAACTTTTTTGACCCACAGACAGCTTTGTCAGTGAGGGGAAAGCCACAGACCTCTTTTCAGAATAGACCAGCAGATAGTTTTATGAAACTGAACATCAACATATCTTCAAAGTAAATTTTGGTATTATTCAAAGTTCATTCTGATCATTGACTCCATGAAATCTTTCCACAAGACCCTTGGGGGTCCATAGACCCCTGGTTAATAGAGCCTGTCCTAGAGCAATCTCAACAGGAACTATAATCTATGGTCCCTTGGCTGAATTTTATGCAATCAAAGGATATCACACTCAGAGGAATATATTCATTTATGAACATAATTTTTACATTTTTGGGATTCATAAAATAATCTCAAACTGCCACACCATGTAACACCTATTAAATTTTTTTCATGTGAATAGACATCTAGAGAGTGCATGCCATGATGAAGTGTATGTCTCATGAATGATGTTGCAAGGTGTTATTGATGTCTATTAATCTGGACATTTCTCATCAATACAGTAGTAACATGCTCAAATACCATGCATCTTAAAAATAAGAGATGTCCTCACTTAACTGTATATTCCTCCACTGCTATTAACCAAATTTTCCCTCCATCCCTTAATGAAAATATTTGTGGGGAAATGTTTTACTTTTCCTGAAACTAGTTCATCTCTCCCATTCCTTCTGATTGGGCTTCCAACATCATCACTAATTATCAACAATAACCTCTCCCTGGCTCAGCCCAAGCAAAACACTTTTTAACAAAATAACAATGCATTAAATAAGCAAAAACTAAAAAGAAAACCAAAACAAAAAAAGGAAAATGCATTAGTTAATTAGTCAAGCAAGCAAGGAAGCACTGTGATATCTTCACTCTGGTAAAAGCTGGATTAGCTCTCAGATAGCCTCAGGTTAAGTTATAGATTTCCATTCTTTCTAAGCCTTTAGTGCACTAACTACTATGCTGTCTTTAATATGTTCTTAATATTCTTTATCTCTTCCTCTACCTCATTGGATTATTTTAGGAGATTTTTTGGACACCTTTGATTAGTTGTTCCACATTCTGCATCCCTTACTGCTTCTTAGTTTGTTCATTTGACTAGACCATGGCTGAATGTTTCTAAATATGACTTGTAAATTTTTGCTGAAGCCTAGGAATCAGTTTATCTTAATGGGTTTATTCAGTTAGTTAGTTTCTCTCTCTTGCCTAGAGTTTTAGTTTTGTTTGGCTTTGTGTTAAATGTCTTCTTGGACACTTGGTTCCACTTCATCAAAATCTTTGGAGAAAGAAAAATAAATAATGAAAAAGAAAAAAGAAAAAATGATAAAAGAAAGAGAAAACAAATGAAGAAAAATAGGAAAAGGAAGAAAGAAAAAAAGGAATAGGAAAAGAGAAAGAATAAAATAAGAAAGAAGAAAGAAGAAAGAAAAATAAGAGAAACAAATGTCTGTTTTAAGTCACAAGCTTTTGGCTAAGCTCCATCTCATCAGCCACCCATACCCACTAATCAATCAGCCTGTGGCCCACCTCTCCATAGGTACCCACATGAGGAAAGTGAAAAAAATAACAGGACTCCCTCTCAAGCCTCTGACCTCTGGATATTTTACACCCTTCAGACAAGATCACCCCAATGCCAGTTGCTGATCCAGTGCCCATCTGGGCACCTCATTTCTGGCCTGATTGCCACATGCTCCATTGCTCCTCCTGTGCCAGTCTGGGCACCCCTATGCTAGCTTGATTGTACCACAGCCTGCCACTCAACTGTTGTAAATTTGGGCATACCAGAACTGGCCAAATTGCCCCATCTTCTACCAGTCCCTGGGTGCCCAGCTGGGAACAACTTCACTGGATTGATGACACAGCTACTCATGACTTATGTGATACTCAGATGCACCACCCCTCTCCAGCTGCCATCTCTGGTCATCCCTTATGGTCCCACAGCTTCCTATAGGCCCAGCAATCCTGTCTGCCTTCCTGCAGTTTCTAGAGGAGAGATGCAGCCTGTCATTCCCTACTGTGCAATGTTGGATCTCTACTGTGGGTATTTTGAGGATTAGATGTTAGGTGGGAATATAATTACAATTGTTATATTTTCCTGGTATATTGATCTTTTATTATTATCAAATGTCCTTCTGTAGTAATATTCTTTTCCTTTATTCTGGACACTTTCAGTTCATCTACATGCCTGAAAACAGACTCAGGTTAAGCTATGTGCTTGTGGATATCTGGGGAAACTCTGGATTTGATAAAGATGGAGATCAAGATTCTCTGTCCTGCCAATCTGGAGACAATAATGTTTGGCCATACTCATCCATTCCTTATTCCACAGTCAGGTGCTGAACAGCCTTGCTGAGCCTCCACATATTCTGCAATGCATCTGTCCTTGCCCTTACTCACCTCTGCTGCATCAGCCTTCACAACCCTCCTCACTCACTTTCTACACTGCAGGCACAGTGAACTTCATTCAATCTCTAGGCATTTTATGCTTATTCTTCCCTCTGGGCCTCTTCACTGGACCTTCCCACATCCCACCAGCATCTGCCAGACACCTTGACTTCAACCCTTAACTCAGTTGTCCCGTCCACATGGAATCCTACTGCTCCCAGGGCCAGGGGAATCCCCCTCCTGTGGACTTGTCACATTATGACACACCCAATGTGTTCCATTGGATTCTTTCATTGTATGCTTGCTTTATTTAACTGGGAAAATCTTAGGGCAGAGTATAGATGTAATTGTTTCCAGTTTTGCTATCAGGAAGTAGTCCAGAGCTGGATGTAGAAGAAAATCTCATTAAGTGTTAAATAATTACTTAACAATGTATCTTAAGTAAATGAATTCACCACATTCTAGTCTCTGAGAACTGGATATTAATTAGAGACATTTGCAACCTGTGATGAAGCACATCATCCAATGAAAATGTATATTTCAGCAGAGTGATACACATCTATTGAGAATCACAGGATTAAAGAGTCATTGTGTCTGCAATAGGATAGTATCTTGGTTGACAACAGGACATAAATGAGAAAGCAAACATGGTGATGCTTGGGTTTGGGAGAGGCAGGGTGTTGGGGGTTGGGTAGGACAAGGGCAGGAAGTGTCTGCAGAAGTCCAAGGTTGCAACCAGGTCACCCATACCAGACATGGAACACATGCCCTCTTCAGGAATGAGCCCAGTTTACATTAGGAGATGTTTGTGACTCACAATGCAGACACCACTGGTGGATCTTGATACTTAGGTTCCTGAAGAACTGACAGTCTTCCACATTGGCTGAGATGATGGCAGCAACATTTGTCACTTTACAATTTTAATGGCAGTGAATGAATGTTCTTCTGCCTTTCTCCACATCCCCTCCAACACTAGCAGGAATTTTTTATTTTAACTCTTTGAAATTTCATTTTTTATACTTTTATTGACAAGGAACATTAAAAACAAACAAAAACCCCACAAAACATAGACATACCAGACTTTTAGAAGATTGCAGATACAAATGTCCCCAAGAAAATTCCCTCTATCCATTTTTTGTTTTTGTATACCTCTTGCCCTTGGTATCACAAAATTCCAGTGTTGTGGTTGCCTTCAGCCTCAAAAAGATGAGTGGGTTCACCTTCAGAAACACAAGAGTGAGCAAGAATACACACGGTTCCCTGAGTATTGTGTAAAACATCTTCTGTACATTTCAACATCAGGTTCCCACTACATGATGCGTCATCCTGAGAAATGTAAAGAGAATAAAAATGAAGAAGGGGATTATGTAGAGTTCCTGGGGTTTGTTGACTTCTAACAGAATTCACGAGAGTTTCTGACGTGGAGGATATTGGGAGCTCTGTTTAAGTTTCAAGAGATTTTGCTTGATATCTCTCACTGGTGAAGAAACTGCAAGATTTGTTCAGTCAAATGAACAAGCAGGTAGTCCTAGCTGTGTGGTAATGTTCTCTATTTCTTTGGAATATCTCTAAGTAAAGTGTGAAATGAAGAATATAATTGATCTTTGCTTCTTTTAAAGATAAAATGGAAAATCAGGTGGCTTCCTGGCACTAACAAGTTCCCCAAAATGTTTAATTCAGCTGAGAGTGTCACACCTAGTAGTGACCAGTGTATAGAAACATCCTTGGGTTTGAAAGAGGTTACAATGCCTGTCAACAATAGAGGATGGTACCCAGGAGTAAGGGCTTATTCTCCTCTTTGTTCCTTCCTTACTGGAATATGTCCCAGTGTCTTCCAGAGTTCTTTATAGACATGTGAGGCAGACTCCAATTTTCAAATCCCCTATGAAAGTATCTCATCTTCTTTCTAAACCCAATCCCAATGTTAGAAAATGAGCCAGAAAATGATGGATTTTCCCAGACCTACACATTTCCAAGAAAGCAAGAATTCCACACACCTCTTGAATGTGTCCCTTGGGAGGACAGCATTTCAGCTTCCATCATGAACCTGCAGCTTGATCCTTCTGCCATTGGCCAGAAATGTGCTGCTTGAGGTGAATGTGTCAATTCAAGAGGACTTGGCAGATTTTGCCATAAAGGTCTGGTACCATAGTTCCAGCTTCTCATGTCCTTTCTGCACCTTGACTCTCCATCCAGGTCTAGGATAAGACTTCACTGGAGCAAAGGCAAGACTGAGCTTCAAGCCTGGGCTTGTGTGCAGACCCTATGCTGTAAGCTTTGAGCTGTGAAGGTAAGTTCAGAGCCAGTTTGAAGAGTGAATGAGAAAGTGAATTTTTGCATGTACTCTGGGGGTGGGACATTTGATCTTCTTTTGATTTATAAAGCACGTGGGGAGCTTTGATTTTGCTCTTGGAGGGAAAAGAGGCAGTTTCCAGGGGTGAAAGGTATGTTTGCTGTACCAGATTTGAGGAGAAAACAGGATTTTCAGGGCTTCACTGCTGACTACTTGTGCTGATGGCTTTTAATTCCCTTTCAAATTGCTGTCCTCTCAAGACAAGTGTATGATCTAAGTATATGTTTTCATAATTTAAATTAAGATCTTGGAGGCCCCTGATTATTATTTTTCATTCCACATCCTCTTTGGACAAGCTCTGAGCATTTACAATTCTCTGACCAACTATTTGGGACCTGGAAGAAAATAAGGTTGAAAAATTGTGGAAGGGTTCACTTTCAAACTTGCAGTCATAGCTGTGGCTTTTGACAGAGGGCTGTGGCAATGGTGAAATTCTCCAAGGCCTTCTCATATTGACCTAGAGCTAGGAAGTCCTTTGTTTATCTCTCTCTTTCCTTAAGGATTTCTCAACAGCTTTGGCACATTTCTGATCAGGTAACTGAGAAGTGCCAGTTTTCACCTTGGCAAATATCAGTTTCCTTCGTGGCTCTAATGACCTGTTTTGTAACTGCAATCACACTGTCTCTTTGTCTTGGATGTAAATATCATAGCCCATGCAGATGGCCCCATGCTTGCTGGCTGAAAGGTCACTTTTCCAGTGCACCATTTTCACCCTGCTGCAGAGTGGAGGGAGTGGTGTTGTCTGCCAAGGAGATGTGACTGACTAACCTTCTGTGGAAGGCATTTTTATAAAACAGTTATTCCTTTTCATCTTTCATATATTTGTGCCTAAGGAGCTACCCCAATTATGTGGCAACATGACAAATGAAAAGAGGGTAAAAGTAAGTGACATTCTTAGGCACAGAGGGGTTTCTTGTCTTCTCGCCCAATGCTCAAGAGAGGCAAAAATGGGCTCTTTTAGCAGATTGCACATACAGATGTCCCCACAAAATATTCCCTCTCTATTTTTTTTTATTGTTGTTCAGGATACTTCTTGGCCTTGGTATAAAAATATTCCAGTGTTTTGGTTGCCTTCAGCTTCAGAAAGATGATGGGAGTTACAATCAGAACCACAAAGATAGTGAGCAGGAATACACATGGATCCATGGGAATTGTGTAAATCCTCTTCTGTACATTTGTGCACCAGGTTTGCACTACACAATATGGCATCCTGAGAAATGGGAATATAATGAAAATGAAGAAGGGGATTATGTAGAGTTCCTTGGGTTTCTTGACTTCCCACAGAATCCATGACAGTTGCTGACATGGGCCATCTTGGGAGCTCTATTTCAGTGTGAAGAGCTTTTGCTTGGCAACTCTAACTGGTAAAGAAGCTTCAAGATGAGTTCAGCCAAATGAGTGAGCAGGTAGTCCTAGGTAAGTGATAAGGCTTTCTATTTCTTTGGAATATCTTTAACTAAAATGTGATATGAAGAATATAATTGATCTTGGCTTCTCTTAAAGAGAAAATGCAAAATTATATGGCTTCCTAACCCTTACATGGCCACTGAAATGTTTAATTTGGCCAAGAGAGTCAGACCTAGTAATGACCAGTGTATACAAATGTCCTTGGGTCTGCAAGAGTTGACAATTGCTATCAACAATAGAAAATGATACTGAGCAGTAAGTAAAAGGCTTATTCTCCTCTTTGGTCCTTCTTTACTAGAATATATCCCAGTGCCTTCCAGAGTTGTTTACAGACATGTGAGTAAGACCCTGGTTTTCAAGTCCTTCACAAAAGTATCCCATCTTGTTTCTAAACCCAATACCAACCCTGGAAAATGAATCAGAGAGTGATGGTTTTCCCTTGACCTCCACATTGCCAAGAAAGCATGAATCTCAGACTCACCTCTTGAAGGTGTTTCTTGGAAGGGCAGGATTTCAGCTTCCATCATAACCCTGCAGCTTGATCCTTCTGCCATCAGCTGCTAGAGGTGAAATTCTGAATTAAAGTGGACCTCACAGATTTTGCCATGGATTGTCTGTTATCATAGTCCTGGCCACTTATGGCCATTCTGCACCTTGATTCTTGATCCACAACTAGGAAAGGATTGACTGGAGCAACCACAAGACTGAGCTTCAAGGCTGGGCCTGTGTGTAGATATTATGCTGTGTGCCTCAAGTTGTGAAGCTAAGTTCACAGCCAATTTGCAGAGTGAATGAGAAATTGATTTTTTGCAGGTACTCTGGGGTGGGGCTTTTGCTCTTCTGATTTACTAAGCCCAAGGGGAGCTTCATTTGTGCTCTTGGAGGGAGAAGTGGCAGTTCCTAGAAGTGGCAGGCATGATTTTTGTGCCAAATTTGAGGAGAAAACAGGACTTGCAGGGCTTCATGGCTGACTACTGGTGCTGATGGCTTTTAATTCCCTTTCAAATTGCTGTGCCCTCAACACAAGGATACAATCTAAGTATATGTATTCATAATTTAAATTCAGATGTCAGAGGCCCCCAATTATTTTTCATTCCACATCCTCTTTGGATAAGCTCCAATAATTTACAATTCTCTGACTGACTGTTTGGGACCTGACAGTAAATAAGGTAAAAATTGGTGAAGGGTTCACTTTCAAACTTGTGTCATGGCAGTGGCTATTGATGCAGGGCCCTGGCCATGGTCAAATACTCCACGGCCTTCTCATATGTACCTAGGGCTAGGAAGTTCTTCATTGATCTCTTCATTTCAGGGAAGGATTACTCAACAGCTTCAGCACATTTCTGATCAGGAAACTTGGAAATGTCAGCTTTCACCTTGGCAAATGGTGGTTTCCTTCTTGGCTCCCACAGCCTGTTTTTGTAACTGTCATCACACTTTTTCTTTGGCTTGGCAGTAAATACTGTAGCCCATGAGGATGGCCCCCCAAAATTTGATTATTGGATAGGTTTTTGATTTCCACCAAAAATGGCTGTTGGAATTTTTCTGGAATTGCATTGAATATGTAAATTAGATTGGGAAAAATTGACATCTTAATGATATTTAGTCTTCCAGTCTATGAACAAAGAATTTCCTTCCATTCAAGTCTTCTTAGGTTTCTTTCAGCAATGTTTTGGTGTTTTCTAAATATAGGTCCTTTATGTCTTCAGTTAAGTTTATTTATAAATATTTGGTTGTTTTAATCACTATTATAAATGAAATTCTTTCCTGATTTTCTCCTCAGATTGCACATCAGTAGTGTATGGAAACTCTATTGAGTTTTCTTTATTAATCTTGTCTCCTGCCTCTTGTCTATTAATTATAGTAGTATTTTGTGGATTTTTCAGGATTTTCTAGATATAGGATCATATCATCAGTGAATAGTGTAAGTTTTACTTCCTCCTTTCCTATTTGAGTATCTTTTATTTCTTTATCTAGCCTAGTTGCTCCAGTTAGAACTTCTATTACAATATTGAATAATAATTTTGACAGTGTTTGTCATTGACTTGTTCCTGATCTCTGCAGGAAAGCTTTCAGTCATTCACTCCTGTGTACAATGCAACCTGTAGGTTTTTCATATACGTTCTTTACCACCATATTGAGAAAGCTTCCTTCTATTCCTATCTTTTGAAGTGTTTTTATCAAGATAGGGTGCTGTTTTTTTCTCAAATGTCTTTTTCACATCAATCTTCAATTTATCAATGTTATTTATTACACTAATTGATTTATTGTGTCAAAACACTCTTGCATACCTGGGATAAAACCCATTTAACCATGGTGTATAATTCTTTTAGAGTGCTTTGGGATTCTCTTTGCAAGTATTTTGTTGAGGATTTTTGCATTTACATTCATTAGAATATTAGGCTGTAATTTTCTTTTTTCATAGTGTCTTTATCTGTTTTCAGTATTAAGTTGATGGTGGCTTCATAGAATGAGTTTGGTAGCATTCTTTCCTGTTCAATTTTCTTTTTTTTGGAAGAGCTTGTACAAGATTAGTATTAGGTCATCTTTGAACAATTTGTAGAATTCACCTGTGAAGTGATCTGGTCCTGTGTTTTTGTCATTTTTTGCGGATGTCTAGGTGAGTTTATTCAGATCCTCAATTTGTCTCTCTTTCATAGGGATTTAATGGTAGGAGTCTGTGTGTGCTGCTGTTCTTTGATTCCTGATTAGCCTGTTCTGGGTCATTAGGGTTGTCTCTATTCATTGCTCAAATCTGGGCCCTGGGTCCAGCAATGCATTGCAGAGATATTTCCATGGGCTTTATGGTGGGTGGCTGTAAAAGCCAGACAAGGCCTCTCTTACTTATTTACTTTTAATTTCCTCATATCCACTTTCTTTGTCTGCCAGTAGATGGCATTCTTTGGCAAGCTTCTCAGTTCAAACCCTGGTTGTGGTGTGTTCTGTTTGCTGCAGCGGGACAAAATCAATGTGATAGGTAATCCTGCCTGGAGGCCAAGAGACTCATAATTCAAATTTTCTCAGGGACTGTTCCCTAAACTTTGTTGGTAAACCTCTCCCTTTTCCAGGATAGGAGATAATTCCACTACCCTATGCATCCTCAAAAACCATTCCTTGTCAATAGAGAGGAAGATTGAGAGGGTTAGATCTCTTTAGTCCAGTGCAGACTCC
>PVKH010049194.1:0-10120 GCA_004027955.1 Chaetophractus vellerosus | reverse complement strand
TTTGAATCACAACATATGCATCTTTTTTGTTGTTGTTGTTATATATCCCCCCCTTTCTGCTTGTTCTTGCTGTGTTCATTTTTGCATTCTTCTATGTCTGCTTTGTCTCCCCCCGTTGCGGCGACATGCCGAGTCAGCTCACCGTGCAGGCGGCTTGTCCTGCTCACGGGCGGCTCTGCTCTGTTCGCAGGTGGCTCTGCTCTGTTTGCGGGCGACTTGCCCTGCCCATGGCGGCTCTCCCCCGCCCGTGGCGGCTCTGCCCCGTCCACAGCGGCTTGCCCTCTCAAGGCGGTCTGCCCACTCGGAGAGGCCCCCGGGAACTGAAGCCGGGACCTCCCATGTGGTGAACCGGCGCCCTATCCACTGGGCTACAGCCGGCCCCCACATAGGCATCTTAAAAACTTATATTTTTAAGTTTACAAACACTACACGTATCCTTGAATTCCCTCCCATAAGTCCTTCCCTAATCACGTTCTCCAACCCCCACCCAACTTCTTGGAAGTAACCACTGTCCTGAATTTGGCATTTATCATTCCCTTGCTTCTTTGCATGGTTTTACCATCTATGGATACATCACTAAACACTATATTTATAGTTTAACATGTTTTGAACCTAACACAAAATTATACCATTTGTAATTTTGTGACATTTTTGGACTCGAAATCATTTCTGAAATGCAAGTAGTACGTGTGTAGATTTCCTTATTCATTTTCATAGCTGCATGGTATTTTGCTATATCAGAGGTCGGCACACTTATTCTGAGAGGGTCAGATAATAAATCTTTTAGGCTTGCAGGTTATATGGTCTCTGTCTCAGCTATTCAACTCTGCCATTGTAGCACGAAAGTAGCCTTCGACAATGTGTATGTGAATGGGCATACCTTAGCCACATTCACTTCCAGTAAAATTTTATTGTTGTAAATAGGCGGCCAGACTGCTGGTTGTAGTTTGCTGACCTCTGCACTATATGAATATACCACAATTTAGCTATTCTGTTGATTGACTTTTTTTTTTTTTTTTGTAATATAAATACTGCAAAGAATAAAAAAAGGAAAGCATTTTTTGGCGTGTCCCGATTTTTCAATGTAGACTAAATGAAAGTAAAGGCAACACTGGGAGAGACAAACCAAACACAATGGTGAGACTCTACCACTACCCCATCACAAGTGCCACTCCTGTCCTTGAAAATACCTGGGGGAAACCCCCTGGCGGTGTTTATCTGGGGAGCAGGGGGGACCAATGACGTTCATCTGACTCTCCATCTCTGGAGCTAGCTGGGTGCCAAGGGGACGCCCAAATGTTTGTTGAGTGGATGAGTAATTCCACAAAAGCCTTTTGTATTTAACCGTGATTGTACTGACCTTCTAATGTCAGCAGTGACCTCTTTCAGCCATCACCCTCGAAGCCCACTGGCGTGGAGCCTTGGCTCGGAAGGAGGCCAAAAAGAGGAAGTGGGCTGTGCAGATTATAAGGAAGTAAGTTCTGGGCACAGTGGGGAAGAGAGGTCATCAGCATTGGTGCACTGCGATGGGGGTTGGGGTGGGGGACGGATTATGGGTTTGATAGATGTTTTGTGCATTTTGGGTTTGTGCAGAAAAGAAAATTACCTTCAGATGGTCAACCGTAGGAGATGAGCTCCTACTTGCTCTGAGCCGCCTAATTTGATGGTGATTATGACTTTTATATTTGTTGTTTTCTTAGCTCAAAAGTCACAAATGCCTTCTGACGGCAGCCAGGTAAAATGATACCCATGAGCTAGAATAAGGCAAGAGGGGAAGATAGGGCCTGTGCCAGCTTAGAAAAATCAGCCTGTCTCAGAGTGGGCAGCCGCCTGCTGCCAAGAAGAAAGGAGTGGCCAGTGTTGACAGGTGTGACTTTTTTCCCCGAGGAAAACAATCTGATTTTCATATATCTCCCAGTTTTTTTTGTTTTAATGTTGGCAAACAATTCAAATTATTAAAAAAAAAAAAAAAAAGCGATGGTGTGGGTGAAATAGAACTTATCTTTGGGGCAGATATGGCCTGGATATCCAGCTTCTGGCCCATGTGGCCATATAAACGATCTCTACCGTTATGGCCTCTTCTGAATCAAACACATGGGGAGAGACTACAAGTCCTAGTGAAGAAGTGGGCCCGACAACTAACAAAATACTTTCCTGCTTAGGTTGATAAGTGGCTTCATCAATCGCAACAAACCCCTTTCTCCTGACGACAAGGAGTTTATAGTGCTTGTGCGGAAGAATTATATCTCGAAACTGCGGCATCATGTTCCAAAGAATGTCTTGGACAAGAGCTGGCTGAGGCCTCCTGCCATCTTGGAAAATGTAAAGACTAAACTGGGATCTTGGATGTTGCACTAATGGCGCTTAGCCTCCGTATCCCTTTGTACTGCTTCCCTTTGAGGTTATGAGGGCAAAGTGCTTCCCTGCAAAGGTGTTGCACACACCAAAAATTAACTCTGTGGGGTTCTTGATACCCTACTAGAATTATAAAACCAACGGAGGTCTGTTTAGCCAGAGCACTTCTAAATGGTTTCTATCCTAGGTGGTAGTTTCTAGATGGGTTCGGTGACTATCACTTAGACGTGTTTCTTGAAAGATGCTCTGTGCCTGAAACGTGGGGCTGGGGCTCTATCTCAGACACACGGAGTCGAAACCTCTGGGAGTCTGTCGCTTTAGCCAGTTCCCCCAGTGATACATGCACGCATCCAGGTTTGAGAATCACTGCCTTAGCAATTCCAGAAACCTACAGCAAGATTGGAAGGTTCACGGCTTGCTTTCTCTGGCTATAGAATATTAACACCGCATCTTAAACTGAATTCTCCCGTGCTTTAAAGTCCTCTATCTTGTTTGGCCACAACTCGAGACAGGGTGTGGGTGCGCGAGGCAGGTGAAAAAGAAGTGTGTTCTCCACGCAGGCATCGGATCTGCTCAGGAAAATGTGCACAAGGAACCTGGTCCGGAAGTACTGCAGCGGGATCACAGCCGAGAGGAAAGCGCAGGTGGGGACTCGGTGTGGCTGCGGGGGTGGCAGGATAAGAGGCTAACAAGCACCAGCAGCCCTTGCCTGCCATTTCACCTGTACGATGAGGCCAGTAGGAGTCCCACACCTCATGGGCATGCTGAGGATAAAATGCATGTAGGCCTCTTAGCAGAGCGCTCGATAACCGTCAGCTCTTATTACTGTCATCGGTTCTTGTTAGCACTGTGGACACAATCCAGATGGTTCCTGCCCTGCAAGGAATGGGAGACCCCTTCCCTGCCGCAGGCCTGTTTTTTTTTATGATTAGCCGCAGATCAGCAAACTTTATCTGTAAAGGGCCAGAGGGTAAATATTTTAAGCTTCCCAGGCCCAAGGTCTCTGTTGCAATTAGTCTGCTGCTGCAGTGCATGAGAGCAGCCATGGACGACATGTCGACAAATGGATGTGGATGTGTCCCAGTTCATTTACCAAAACAGACATCGTGCTGGATTTGGCCCACGGGCTGTGCTGTGCTCATCTCTGGTCCCAAAGTAAGAAACTGTTCTCTGAAAGTCAGAAAATTCCACTTTCAGGAAGCCAGTGCAAGTAAAGACACGCAGAAGTGTCAACCCAAGCTCTCTATCAGTATAATCTTTAGGGCATTTTGGCCAAAGCCAGGAATGTGTTCTGACTTCTACTGTGCTCCTGTGGTAAAATTTAGCCAGGAAGCTAAGTGATATTGTGTATCTAAAACCCTATGGCTACCACTTTCATGCTTGCAACTATTTATTACCAGATGCAGCAAAAGGTGGTTACAAGTGAAGTCTTCCAGGGAAAGAAAGATGGCTATGCACAAAGTTTAAATCAACCCTTTGCTGACAGCCGGATAGGTAAGTACATCCACTCACTTTCCCTAGTCTCAAAAAGGCCAAGGGAAGACACTCAGCCTCCTGGCATTTCTTGACAGCCACAGAGGGACATGAAACCAGCCACTACCAGGGTGACCCTGCCATAGCGTGGTTATTAGTGATGATTCACTGTGTTGATTCCCTCCTTAGATGAAGAAGACATTAATCCCAAAGTGCTTCAGCTAATTAGCAAAGAGAAAATCCAGGTAAGGATGTGTTTGTCCTCAGCCCCAACCATGACTCCCTGAGTCTGAGAACAGGGTCTGTGTTCTACATGCAAAGTGTCTGGAGGCACTATTTAAAGGCAGGGGGAAAAACACACACACACACGCACGCACGCACGCACCAGGGCTCTAAACTCTGACACTAAGTACTGACTAAGGCTATGGGACTCTACTACTACTGGATGGCTGCTGCTGTCCTTATAGTGTCCTTATCTGTCACTCTGGAAACTTAGTGTGGTTTCCTCTGAAATGTGAATGTGATGTAGCCATGGGAGTAAATATCTCCATATTAACGAGAGGCAGTAGGGCGGAGTGCCTGGGTGCAGACCCTCCTTCATAACTTAGCAGCCGTGAGATCCCAGGCAGGAGAAGCTCTCGGTGCCTCCGTTCCTCTGAGCGTGTGGATAACGGGGTTTTGAGAGGATGGACGAGTGGGTGGGCACACAGCAGGCCAGCATTCGCCCTGACTGGGTGCTCCTGTGGCCGCTCTGCCGCTTGTGCTTCCCTGGGGACTTGAAGCTCTGCCAGACTGGGGTTGGGTTCCCTTCTGGTCTTGAGGGCTTGTGGTTTTTATAGGGTTTTGATGCCCACAGAGGGTTTCTATCTCCCTTGTGTTCTCAGAGCAGACCTATGAGGCAAGTGGCTGTGGCCTTGATACCTTTCAGGGCAAGGATCTAAGGTAGAGTTGGGAATCAAAATCTATTTTAGAGCCTGAGTGCAGGAGAAAACCTGTTTATGCAAAATCTGTCTGAGCCTCTCTGGATGCCTGAAGTAACTCTACCAGAGTCTGAGTAAACTCTGAGGCAACTCGGTCCTCTGCCCCACCCCTGACCCCCAATGAAATCCCTTTGCCCTCGTGGTGACAGTGGACTCCTTGCAGTATGGTATCCCGGTCATTAAATACGACAGGAAGGGCTTCAAGGCACGGCAACGGCAGCTCCTCCTCACTCAAAACGCAGCTTATGTGGTGGAACTTGCCAAAATCAAGCAGAAAATAGAGTACTCAGCGCTCAAAGGTAAGAGGCGGGCAATCTTAAGGCAATTCGTTTGGCTGAGTTAGGTACTAGACTAACTGGGAATGAAGAGGACCTCAAATGGGAGAGACGAATGTAGGGTGGCCCTGAAGCCCCGGGCTAGGCTCTGGAATCCTGGAACTAGGCATCGATAAAAAGTCACCTTCTACGGTGGCCTAGTCTTCACTCAGATCACGTGCTGCTTTTGGGAGTATGCCCTTCATCCTACTGGGCTAGCTAGGAGGGAAAAAGTGTATGGATGGGGAGCCCCTAGGTGTGTCTTTTTTCTGTAGCAATGTCAGCTTTTCCATTTCCTGGCCCTTATCTTTGGATCTCTCTTAAGGTGTTTCTACCAGCAATCTTAGTGATGGAATCTTAGTCATTCATGTGTCTCCAGAGGACAAGCAAAAGGTAAATGATGCCTAGAAGAGGGAAACAATACACTGGCATAATGTGACATTACCCACTGTGAAACCTCAATATTTTTATCTTTGTTTGAAACCACTGACACTGAAACTACCACCTTCTTCCCATCAGGGAGATGCCATTTTACAGTGTGAGCACATATTTGAAGTGGTTACTAAACTCGTGATGCTGGTTAAGAAGCAGAACATTGTACGTGTTGTTCAAGGAAGGTAGGTGGTTTCATGTTTAGCCCAGGAAGTAACTCAATGTTAAAACATTTCAAAAGATCAAGGAAGGGAACAGATGTAGCTCAAGTAGTTGAGCTCCTACCTCCCATGTACGAGGTCCTGGGTTTGATCCCCTGTACTTCCTAAAAACAAAGCAAATGAAAAAACCAACTCTCATTGGGGAGTAGATGTGGCTCAGTGGTTGAGCACCTGCTTCCCATGTACGAGGGGCCTGGGTTCAATCCCCAGCACTTCCTTTTAAAAAAAAAAGATCAAGGAAGATGTAAACGTTAATCCTTTCACCCAATCCTGTCAACTTCCTCCAAAACAAAGCAAGCACTATTTACCAGCAAGGGTGGGGAAGAAGCTTCTGGTGGTGTCCCCTTGCCCTCTCTGATAAAGACCTTTTCTTCTCCCTCATGCCCTTGGCCTTGGGCTCCAGAGAAATGAAGACTGTTAATGATCGCTCACTGACTTGAGGAAATGGGGGTCTAACCATATAGTTTTCATAGGAGGCACTCGTGTTCCTGAGGGAAGCTGTCACCAAGTGAAAGGCAGACTGAGTGTTGATGCCTGCTGGCCCAGGCGCTTGAGTGCACCGAGCCTCGGCTTCACAGGCTGCTTACAGATTAGGGAAGGTGCTAAAATTTCTTTAGGACATAAAAGTGTCTGGCACAGAATGCTCTTATTCTCTCAATGATTCAGAAGTGGTTAACCAGCATGCCCACGTCACCCAGCTGGTGAGCAGCCGCGCTTGATCTCACACTCACTCACGGCAACTTCAGGGCTGTGCCCCTAGGGAGAACCTAGTCTTTTCCTTCACGGTTTTGCTGTTTGTTAGGTTTTAAGTTTCTGCGATCTGAGGAGTAGATCGTATATGGAATAGGGAGAGAGTTGGGTACTTCGTAAAGTGCTGTTCCTCTACTGCTGAGAATACTTAGTCCCACTTTAAGCGTTTCAGCATAAAGATGTGTGTATATGTGGTTCTTCCAATATCAGATTGGCCCTTGAAGTGAATGTGCTAAACTGATTTGAGAGTAACTAAAGAAACGTGGTAAGTTTCCCAGTTGTGGAAGTGGCTTTCTTCTTTTGATGGCCCAAATACACAATAAAACTGTAATGGGAATTTAATCTTGAAATTAGTCAAGTTTCATAAGTAGATTTCTTTTGCAGATAAAGGCTGAGAGAAAAAAATAGAGTAAGTAACTCATGACTTTGTGTATTTTAAGTTTACAGTTTTATATTAGTCCTGGAAAAGAAGGCACAATAGTTTTCAATACTGGACCAGAAGAACAAATCTATAAAGATAAAAATGGACAGTTAAAAGTGGTGAGTCACTGTGTTTGGGGAGGGAGGTAAGCAGTTTTAGGGGAGAATAACCAACTGGAAACTGAAGCTAGTTAATTTCTGACCCTTCTAATTCTACATATGAAAAACAGGAAAGACTTGATGCTAGAGGTATAGATTTAAAACTGAATGAAAAGGGAAAAAGAACTTTACCTTCCATATTTTTTTGTTAGAGAACCAGAAGTTGAAATGAAATTGTTTTAAATGTCAGAGCCCAACTTTTCACAGGGTGGAGAAGGCCTTACGTCTTATTACAGTGGTTCTCAAACTTATCTACACATTGGACTGTCCTGGAGGACAGATGTACCCAAGTGGAGTGCCCGCTTCCCATGTATGAAGTTCCAGGTTTGATCCCCACAGGTACCCTCCTTGAAAAAAACAAAAAACTAGTGCTTGTGCCCTAATTGGTCTAGGTGCTGCTTGGAGCTTTGGAATTTAAAAGATGCCCAGGTCTAATGAGCAGACTGCTTTGCCCTCCCCCACCAGTCCCACTGTGCTAAGTGCAGGTTGCAGGTTCTCAGTGGGCGTCACTGACAGTTTGTTTTCATCTAATTTTGCCAGGAAATGAAATGTTAAAAGCAGAGAGGGCTGAATCTGTAAGATATATTTTGTATTGTTACCAAGTATTATTCATTGACACAAATTTTAAAATGGTCAATTCAACATAGTGTTTCGTGCACATTTAACTTACACTCAGCTATAAAGTCTTTTTGTGGATGTAAATAGTACAGAAAAGTGTCTTTTCTAAAATAAATGCCCCCAAACACAATTTCAGGGCCAAGTTAAGGAGCCTTTTGAATGTAAAATATAAGGTGACTTTTCAGTTTATACACTGTCTTAAAACTTACACCCCTGAGATTGACGCTCTCTTTTGGAGTCACATTATCTGCCTAGTCATCCAAAGGGAGCCCATTTCTAAATTTCACTTGTCTCAGGGAAAGTGGGTAATGGGGGTGGCTTGTCCACACCCACCTTGAGGATGCTGGGACACTAGTAACTTTTCTTCCAAGTGAGGTGAGATGCCGGTTCTAAACCTAAGCTTGGACTTCTTTCCCAGGTGTCGGCCCAGACTAAGTCTTGATAGCGGATGGCATATAACCTCTCCCATGGACGTTCTTTTCCTCCAAATGAGAAAAGTACCCAGGAAGCAGGAATTCGATCCACTTAGCTACACCTTGGAGGAAGGATTCCAGCAGCTCTAGGAAAATGAGCACCTGCGAAGGAACCGAGTGGCATCTTAAACGCTTCCTTCCTAGTCCAGCTGCTCAGTTGCCTTTGGCACGAAATGTCTACTCAAGTCCCCCAAGGGGACGGTGGTGACCCTCACCACCAGGACTTGCACCCAGTGGGCATTTCAACATAGGGTGGGCAGCAGATTCTCTACCTTTGTCAAGCTGCCCTGAGGCACACTGAGATACTATGTATGGTCAGAGTGAGTACATGAAATTTCATAAAGCTGCAAAATTTGAATTTTGCCTTAAATAGAGCTTTGAATGTCAAGGAACTGGGTAAGCTGCTGACGGACTCTAAAGCCCAGATGGTGAGCCCACCTCCCTTTATTAAATTAAAACACTACAGAAAAATGACTCCTCTCTCCTACCCTCCGCAACATTGAGGTGGTCAAGTAGAATGTAGCCGCTCTGCCTTGCTCTCTGCTGAAAAATGCAGTTCAATGACTTGATTCTTCTGAAAAGACCCAGAAAACAGATTTTAATAGAAGCATTCATATAACTTTTATTTTACATATTTCCACAAGTGCTTATACAACATATAGGGACAACTTCTACAACAGCATTTTTTCCCTTAGCGCAAAGAAACAAAGGTTAATGACACACTTGACTATGTGAGACAGCACACCCTGGAGAGGGAAGGCACGCCCAGTGGTGGCCACACCACTGCTGGAGGTACAGGCATACCCGCCTGACCACGGGGCTCCTGCACAGTGACCACGAGGAGGCGCCAGTCACTACAATCAGATGACTCACTCAAGAAAACGGAACTGCATTACACCTGAGCTTAAAAGCTGTTCCAAAAAAATATTTTTAATCGTAAGCTACTAAAATGTAATGATACCTTACATTTTACCAAATCTTGGGCTAGTGTTTTACTTACTTAGATGGTTCTTAAGTATTGACGTAAGAAAACTCAGATCCTTATTGAGTATATTTGATAACAGCTTGGACCAGCCAATGCTGTCTGTCAGCATCATTCACCATGGAACGTTCCAAGAAACCGGTCCATATCCCAGGGAGACAAAAACTACAGGTGCTCAGTTGGGAGTGAAGGTCGAGAGAGCTGCCAGAGGCATTAGATCATAGATCATAAGGGGTAGAAGCCATAACAAATCTGGTTGTTACATAAACTTACTCTTCACACAAACATTTAAAAAACAATTAGTATGATGGCTTTTCCATTCCTACAGGGAACAGCAGAAGTAACATTCACTTTAACTTTCTACAAAAGTTCAACCCCAGGAGCAGGGCTGGTGTTTAAAACTTAAACAGTATAAAATATTTACGAAACATTATTTTATAAGTCCTCTTTCCATAGCACTTAATGAAATCCAAATGGCCTAATATAAAAGTTTTCCACACAACAGTTTAAAAACTATTTACCGAGTATGTGATTTTTAGGTTTAGACATGATTGTTTCCAAGTCTCTTTATAGGCTGAGCTGCTAGACGTCAGTCATAGGTAGGGCAGAGTGTACAAAATCCAAGCTGTAAAAACCATTTCAAAATATAAACTCAGTTTTTGGAATACATGGTGCTAAAGGTGGTCCATACGAATACCTTTGGTATAAAATGGTAACATTTCCCTTGATAAGCAGATCAAACATCCATCCCCTTACAAACATTCGCATCTCCTAACTACTGTACCTAGTCTAGTCACAACTCACTTCTGTCCCTTCCCAGGAGACAAGGAGGTAGGTAACCTGCACATTTCACTTGGGCCCCCCCACCCCAAAACACATCCCCCATCAACAGTCTCACACATCCCTTTCACGTTCCTTCAACAAACATGGACACTAAGCTGAC
>PVKH010049193.1:0-10127 GCA_004027955.1 Chaetophractus vellerosus | reverse complement strand
AGGTAAAGCTGCTAAGGTCATATTTTTTCCTCCAGTTTTCCAGCAAATGTTGAAGCTTCTGTCTCAAGCAACTGAGGTCCCCTATGGTGTCCACTTTGCAATGTGCTTCCTCTTGGTAGAGGCTGCTGGATCCCAGATGTCAGAGGAAAATCCCTGTGTCCCCACCTTCCATCCATCAAAGAAGGGAGATGCTCATGGCTGTTTGGTCATTGGACCACAAAAGCAGAAACTATAGTTTTGATTTGCATCTTTAAAGGAGGGATCTGGCTTGCATTGCATCCCTGTGGGCATCCTCAGCTCCTCCTCATGGTCCAGCAGCTTGGCCAGCCAGGGATGTACAGGAATCACCTGGCAGTAGCAGCAAGGGCCTGGGACTGCCAAGAATGACTGGAATACCTGCCCAGCCTCTGCTGACAGAGGGGTGATCCCTGCCTGGGTCCTTTTAAAAATTTCTATCTTTACTGATATTCTCATATTGCTCATTCATTATTTTCTTGATATCCTTTAGTTCATTCTCATTGTTTTCCTTTATATCCTTGGGCATATTTAATATTATAAAAGTCATTGTTCTATATGTCTACATTCTGGTCATCTTTAATGGTGTCTTCTGGATTTTCACTCTTTTCCTTTGGATGGATCATCATTTCCTGTTTCTTTGTTTGTCTTGTATTCTTGTTGCATACCATACATTTTCATATTTTAAAATGTTAACTCTGGATTGATTTTGTACCCAGATAGTAATGAGACAGAGGCTTTCTTGAGCTTAGCCCTCCACTTATTAAGTTCTGCCCAAAGTGATGGGGAGTACAGGGTCCTTCTTGTCTTTTCTGACCCTGTGTCTTGTCCTGGGCTTGTGCTTGTTAGTTGTGTTGTAGTTTTACATTTATAGGAGTTCAAATGGCTCCTGTGTTTCCCAGGAGACAGACCTTCCTCTCTCAGGCTTTGCCCCAGACTGTCTGCCTCTTCAGTTTCTTAAAGTCTATAGTTTCTTACACTCCTTTCATTTTCTCAATCTGTTTTCAGTTGGAGGGTAAATTCTGAGAAGGGAGGCATGCCAGAGAGGAGTTTCCCAAGTCAGCCTTTCCCAGCCAAAACAAGCCCAGGGACCCATGAAGTTGTTGCAGACTGGCTCCAAACTGTCCTGGGGAGGGGATCAAGAAGGGTGCCAAAACCTCTTTCCCCAGCTCCCCAAATCTGCACTTTCTTGGCCTTCCCTGTAAGTACAGCCCTAAAGAAAGTGTAGCATCTTTAAGACTACTCAGCCATCTTTGTCCAAGGCAGCCTGGAACAACTGCCACCCTCAGAGCTGGGCTCTGAAGTCACTAATCAAAAACTGTGATCTGTGATCAGCCATGCCCACCCTGGTCTTGGGGAAGAGGATTTTTATGTCCCTTTCTGTCACTAGTGAGCTAGCCGGGGCTGGACCTGCCATGAGAGTGGGGGATGGATGGCAGTAACCCCTGTCCAGAGAGAGTACTTCACCTGTCTTTACTGTAATTTACCGGCCTCCTCCTCCTGCTCTTCCCTGGATGTTGTACAGTGTTCTAGTGGCCTCTGGAGTTTTGAAATAGTTGTTTCAGACAAGCCTGCCTGTTTAATAATTCTGGTGGAAGGACTGAATCCTGGAGCTGCACACAGTCTTCTCCTGAAATTTACTTTAAAGAAAAGCAAAAGTAATTTTATTTATTTGGAAGTTTCAGGATGGAAAAGAGTAAATTACGACAATTAATTCCTTATTCCTGCAAGAGAAGCAGGCTCCTATAAAAAGAAATTGTTAAAGGGGGGCCTAGAGCCTTCAAAATATTAAATTTCATACAGAGCAGCAGGGAGTTGGTGAATCTTCCAGGATGGGGGTATTCTAAAGAGACATGATAGTCTTTTGTATTGAGTAAGTCTTGATTGCAAATATTTTCGTGATATTGGGAAAATGTAATAATGGTCTGGAATGTTGAATAATGTGTTTGAGTTAGTACTTTCTTAGAAGAGGTGATGCTGTTGTGGTTATGTAGGCAAAAGTCTTCATTTTGGGGGGATACATGCTGAGGTATTTAGAGGTTAAGTACCAGAACGCATATCATGTGATTTCAAATGGCCTGGCAAAGAAATGAAGTGTATGTTCATGTATAGATGGAGTTGTGATAGCTTGCACATCACTGATGCAGGTGAAGGGAATATGGCTGTTTATTATATTCTTCTTTCAAGTTCTATTTGGTTTGAACATTTTCAAAAAAAATTCTTAAATAACACCACCCCCAACAAACAGGCAAGCAACAAAGTACAGGTGCCAAGGAAGATAATACAATGAACACACATATTTATAATTGCCTGCTCTTGAGACTACATTATATTGATAGTGAGGAAACACAAAGGGGTGTAAACTCATAAAAGTGAAGTGAATATGAGGAAGACATCTGCAGATTCATAATTTCAATAGATTTCTGGAATCAGGAAGTATATTGGTGAAGGGTAAAGGAGGAAGTCACACCTACAATATGCACAAGGGGCAATAGGCCAGTCGAGAGCTGATCTGCCTGGATATACTCTGTACTTGGAGAGAGTAGTGACCATCAAGGCTAGGATTAGGATGTGAGATTTCAAATAGCAACCGTTTCCACATAGAAAAATTACCCCCAAACCAGCACTAATCTACAGATGAAAAAAATTTTTTTCTCAGAAGAAATAGAAATAATGAGTACAATTAGTTAGTGCTGTTACCTCAGAATAAAGATCTAATTATTCTGCACTTGAGGTCCTTTAATGTGATACCATTTTTCTCCCTGCTCTCCACAATGCAAAGGACACCAGTCAAGAAGTTCTAATTATACATCCTGAACTCCCATTAATATTTCTAGTGTTGCATTATTAACTTTGAACAGAAAATCAAGAGTTACCACATATTTGATGAGTGCTTGCAAAATGAAAAAAGTCCAGGACAAACAAATTTAAAAATTACTTTGGAAAACAGGATCTATTTCATAAAAGAAAACAAAATTATAAACAATCAAACAGGGAAACAAACCCTAAAACTCTAATATGTGTTCTTAGAAAGATTCAAGAGGCTACTGCATTCATAAACTAAGAACAGAAGACAGTAAAGAGAGAGTCAGAGGACAAGAGATCTTGAAGCTTAAAAATATGATTGCCAAAAAATTAATATGTGTTGAATGATAGTCAACAAAATCATCCAAAAAGTATAACAGAAACAGAGAGACAGAACATACGAGAGAAAAAAAAATTAAGAAATAGGGAAGCAACCCAAGAGTTCCAGCTTGTCAATAAGTATCCCAGAAAAAGAAAATGGATAGGAAAATATTATAAAAAAGAAACTACTATTCTTCTTCGTGGTAATAATTCTAATACTAAAATTAAAACCAATGATAATAATTACATATTGCCCTGATACTTTCTACACTTAAATGTATTAACTAAATCCTCATAGCAGATAAGGTTATATATTAGTAGGATGACCAGAATCTATGCTCTTAACTATGAGTGAAGGATATTAGTCTTCAAATTGACAGGACCTATCAAGTGTCCAGGCCAGTTATTGAAAAAAATCCAACAAGAGGGTGCAAAATTAGTAAAATTTCCTAACACCCAGGAAAGGTAGCAATCCTAAAATTTCCTAAGAAGGAAATGAAAATCAACAACAGCTGCTCACTTAAAAAGGGAAAAGAAGAATAAGACAGGCTCTATACTTCTCATTACCAACCCTGTTAGAAGACAATGTTCAACGTTCTAAGGAAAAAATGGTGCTTCATCTAGAATTACATACTCAGACAGAATTTTTTTAAAAATTATGTTTTATTAGCAAACCATGCAATCCATCCAAAGTATGCAATCAATGGCTCTCAGTATAATCAGAATTGTGCATTTATTACCCCAATCAATTTTAGAACATTTTCATTGCTCCAAAAGGAAAAAATACTTCCATGCACCTTATACCCCCTTATTATTGCCACTTAGCACTGTAGAGGTACCTTTGTTGTGCCTGACCAGCGCATATTCAAATATTACTGTTAACTATATTCAATAATTTGCATTAGGTGAATTTTCCCCATATACCACCCTATTAATAACATCTTGTAATAGTGACATATTTTTGTTCTAGTTCATATAAGAACATTCTTATATTTGTATTAACCACATTCATCTTTCAAAACAGGGTTCACTATGTTATATAGTGGCATGTTTCATCCTCTAATTTTCCTTCTTGTGACATAAACAACCACAAACTTCCCATTTCAACTACAATCACAACCACAGTTGAGTATTGATAATTATACTTATGGTAATGTGCCACCAATACTTCTAAACATTATCAAACATTTACGATCAACCTTTTTAACAATTATGTGCAAATTAATCGTCAGCTCCCCTTTCTCTATCTCATGATAACCTATATTATTGATATCAACTCCATGAGTTTGCTCATTATACTTAGTTCATATTAGTGAGATCATACAACATTTGTCCTTTTGTGCCTGGCTCATTTCACTCAGCATAATGTCCTCAAGTTTCATCCCTGTTGTCACATGCATCAGGAATTCACTCCTTTTTATAGCTGAATAATATTCCATCGTTTATATATATATATATATACACACACACATACATTATGTTTATCTATTCATCTGTTGGAAAATTGGGTCCCCATCTTTTAGCAATTGTGAATAATTCTGTTATAAACAGCAGTGTGCAAATGTCTGTTCATGCCCCTGCTTTCAGTTCTTCTGAGTATATACCTAGCAGTAGGATTTCCAGATCATATGGCAATTCTATACTTAGCTTCCTGAGGAACAAACCACCAAACTGTCTTCCACAGCGGCTGTACCATTCTACACTTCCATCAGCAGTGAGTAAGCGTTCCTCTTTCTCCATATCCTCTCCAACAATTGTAGTTTTCTGTTTTTCAATAGTGGCCATTTTAGTGAGTGTGAAATGATATCTCATTGTGGTTTTAATTTGCATTTCCCTATAAACTAGTGATATTGAGCACTTATTAATGTGCTTTTTAACCATTTGCATTTTCTCTTTGGAGAAATGTCTTTTCAAGTCTTTTTTTTTTTTTTTTAAGATTTTTTTATTTTATTACATATCTCCCCTTCCCCCCGCTGCGGCGACGCACCGAGACTGGTCACTGCGCAGGCGCGGCTTTCCCCGCTTGTGGGCGGCTTCTGCTTCCATTCACGACCGGCTTTCAGTTCGCGGGTGGCTGGCTGCGCTCCATTTGCGGGCGACCTGCCCTGCCCGTGGCGGCTTTTGCCCTGTCCGTGGCAGCTTTTTGCCCTGCTCACGGCGGCTCTGGCCCGCCCATGGCGGCTTGCCATTCTCAAGGCGGTCTGCCCGCCAGGAGAGGTCCCCGGGAACCGAACCCGGGGCCTCCCATGTGGTATGCCGGCGCCCTATCCACTGGGCTATCGAGCCGGCCCCTCTTTTCAAGTCTTTTGACCAATTTTTAAATGGGTTGTTTGTCCTTTTATCATTGATTGAGTTGTAGGATTTCTTTATTCGGAAGCCCTTATTGGATTTGTAGTTTCCAAATGTTTTCTCCCATTGAGTAGCTGCCTTTTATCTTCTTGGCCAAGTCCTTTGAAGCACAGAAATATTCAATTTTAAGGAGGTTCAATATGTCTATTTTTTTCTTTTGCTGCTTGGGCTTTGGGTGAAAATCCTAAGAAACTACCATCTACCACAAGATCATGAAGATGGTTCACTACATTTTCTTCTAGGGGTTTTATGGTCCTGGTTCTTTTTTTTTTTTTTTTTGAGGTTCCAGGGCTGGGGATTGAGCCTTGGACATGCATGTGGGAAGCTTGCACTGAACCACTGAGCCACATCAGCTACCCTGAGTTGGCTTTCTCGTTTGTTTGCTTGTTGTTTGTTTTTTTTTTGTTTTTAGGAGGCACTGGGAACCGAATCTGGGACCTCCCATGTGGGAAGCAGGTGGTATTCAACCACTTAAGCCACATCCACTCCCTGGTCCTGGCTTTTATATTTATTCAGGTCTTTGAACCATTCTGAGTTAATTTTTGTATATAATGCCAGATAAGGTTCTTCTTTCATTCTTTTGGATATCTCTCAGCACCATTCGTTGAAGAGACTGTTCTGTCCCAGTTAAGTGGACTTGGTATCCTTGTGAAAAATCAATTGACCATAGATGTCAGGGTCGGTTTCTGAATACCCAATTCGATTCCATTGATCAATATGTCTATCTTTATGCCAGTGATATGCTGTTTTGACCACTGTAGCTTTGTAATATGTTTAAAGTCAGGAAGTAATTATCCAACTTCATTCTTCTTTTTCATGACGTTTTGGCTATTTGGGCCCTCTTACCTTTCCATATATGGATGTTATATTTCAGTACTAGGAGTTTCTTTGCAGCTATTAACGTGAAAAATTAATAAATATGGTGAAAATTATTGTCAATACATTATCATAATGAATCTTGTTTATTTTGTAGTGTTTCTGTATTTATCTGTACTTTTTGTTTATATATATATACACATACACAAATATGTAAATAATCTCATGTTATTCCTAATCTAAATTCCTACAATAACTTTAATGTATGTTTACACTGTATTTTATTTTATTTTATTTTATTTTATTTTATTTTTTTAAAAGATTTATTTATTTTATTACATATCTCCCCTTCCCCCCGCTGTGGCGACGCGCTGAGAGTGGTCACTGCGCAGGCGCGGCTTTCCCCGCTTGTGGGCGGTCTCTGCATCCGTTCACGGCCGGCTTTCAGTTCGCGGGTGGCTGGCTGCGCTCCATCCGCGGGCGACCTGCCCTGCCCATGGCGGCTCTTGCCCTGTCCGTGGCAGCTTCTTGCCCTGCCCACGGTGGCTCCGGCCCACCCATGGTGGCTTGCCATTCTCAAGGCGGTCTGCCCGCTAGGAGAGGTCCCCGGGAACCAAACCCAGGGCCTCCCATGTGGTATGCTGGTGCCCTATCCACTGGGCTATCGAGCCGGCCCCTACACTGTATTTTAAATTACTTTTAAAATAAACTATGTAAGCACACAAAAAAATAAATTTGCTTTTCCATTTCTGCAAAGTTGGCTGTTGGAATTTTGATTGGGATTGCATTGAATCTGTAAATCAATTTGGGTAGTACTGACATCCTAATGATATTTAGTCTTCCAGTCCATGAACATGGAATGTCCTTCCATTTATTTAGTTCTTTGATTTCTTCTAGCAGTATATTGTAGTTCTCTGAGTACAGGTCCTTTACATCCTTGGTTAAATTTATTCCAAGGTATTTGATTTTTTAGCTGCTATTGAAAATGAATTTGTTCCCTGATTTCCTTTTAGATTGCTCATTTCTAATGTGTAGAAATGCTACTGATTTTTGCATATTGATCTTCTATCTCATCACTTTGTTGAATTCATTTATTAGCTTTAGTAGTGTATTAGTCAGCCAAAGGGGTGCTGATGCAAAATACCAGAAATCTGTTGGCTTTTATAAAGGGTATTTATTTGGGGTAGAAGCCCACAGTTACCAGGCTATAAAGCATAAGTTAATTCCCTCAACAAAGTCTGTTACCACGTGTTGGAGCAAGATGGTTGCTGATGTCTGCAAGGGTTCAGGCTTCCTGGGTTCCTCTCTTCCTGGGGTTTGTTTCTCTCTGGGCTTAGTTCCTCTGCTCTCTCCACAAGACCAGCTGTAGACTCTCAGGCAAATGGCTCGTCTCTCTTCCCAGGGCCTCTGCTGTGTCTAATTGAGCCTTCTTTCCTTCCTCATGTATCTGCTTCTCTATGTGTTTACTTCCCAGGCTCCAGGATCAAAACTCCAAACTCCTTTCTCTGCAGTGTGGTTTCTCTGTGAGTCCTGCCCACCAAGGGGGTAGAGACTCAATGTCCTACTGACATGCCCCAATCAAACCCTTAACCATTATTTAATCAAATGAAAGTGAAACCTCTGAATCCAATATAATTTAATATGCCCAGAGGAACAAACCAGTTTAAAATACAATCGTATGTCTATTTTTGGAATTCATAACCAATATCAAACTGCTACAAGTAGCTTTTTACAATTTTAGATTTTGGAATATAAAGGGAAAATATGAAGGAAAAATATAGATATGATTAGATATCCAAGGACTGAGTATGTTTACCCATTCTTAGGTAGTATCATTAGAATGTATTCCAGCAAAATGCGGGAATGATATATCCTTACAAGGGGCTGTATCTAAAAGATTTGTATATTTCTTACTACTCAAAAATAAGACAATTAACAAAATTAAAAATGCACAAAAGATTAATACAGGTACTCGAAAAAAGAAGACATACAAATAAGCAGTAAGCACATGAAAAGATTTTAAACATCATCAGTGACCAGGAAAATGTAAAAATAATTCACAATGATAAAACATTACACATTTACTAGAATGGATAAACAAATTGTGATATAGCCATAAAGTGGAACAAACTACAGATACAGTAACAATATGCATGAATCATATAAACACTAATCTAGACCCAAAAGAAAATATATGATATGATTCCATTTATATGAAATTATAGAAAAGGAAGCTCTAATTTGCAGTGAGAAAAAGCAGGTCAGTTGTCTCCTCTGATTGGGGGGTGAATGCAAAGGTCCATGAGGGAACTTCTCAAGGTGATCTTGGTGGTGGTATATATTAGCCAGCTGTATACATCTGTCAAAACTCACTGAATTGTATTAAAATGGTACATTTGTTATATATAATTTATACCTTCTCTCTCAGTCTTGGCTGCTCTGCTTATTTCCTGAGTTCAGCTGTGAGCTATCAGACATATGGTTTGTCTCTTCAGCCTTGAGCTGCTCATGGACCCAGCCACTTGGGGGATTTGTGCTTAAGCGTTGGCTGCTAGTGACCCTTGAGTCCTATCTCACATTGCAAGGTCAAAAATCGTGGCTTCCTTTCTCTGAATCTCTCTCGCGCTCTCGCGCTCTCGCTCTCTCTCTCTCTCTCTCTGTCTCCATTTATATCAGACCCAGCAAGAGGGTAGAGACCCAAGCTGGCTCATGCCTCACTGAGGTATTCCAATCAAAAGCCCTAAAGTGATCTTATCAAGTAATCTAATCAAAGACCTCTTAACTGAATATAATGCAATCAAAGGGCTCTGCACCAACCAGGATTGATTAGTTTAAGAATATAATCATCTTCTGGGATTCACAGAATTCAATCTGTGACAGTTCACCCTCTGAATACCAAAAAGATAGGTTCTTTCCATATGCAAAATACATTCATTACATCATGAGATTCCAAAAGCCTTAAATCATTTCAGTAGTAATGCTAAGTACAAAATCTCACAAAAAATCAATTATAGGTGTGCAGTTTGTCTTGGGGCAACATTTATATACATTATATCATTGAAGTGTTAATTCTTCCTAAACTGATTTACAGATTTAACACAACACCAATCAAAATTCCAACAACCTACTTTGAAGAAATGGAAAAGCCAATTATCAAATTTATTTGTAAGGATAAGGGTCCCTGAATAGCTAAAAACATCTTGAAATAAAAAGAACGAAGTTGAACTCATACTTCCTGACTTTAAAAACATAATACAAAGCAAAACAGCATGGTACTGTACAAATAGATATATTGACCAATGGAAGCAAATTGAGAGTTCAGAAATACACCCTCACATCTATGGCCAGTTGATTTTTGATAAGGTTGCCGAGTCTACTCATTTGGGGAAGAATAGTCTTTTCAACAAATGGTGCTGGGAGAACTAGATACCTATATGCAAAAGAATGAAAGAGAACCCTTATCTCACACTATATATAAAAATTATTTCAATGTGCCCCAAAGACCTAGATATAAGAGCCAGGAGCATAAAACTCCTAGAAGAGAAATTAGGGAAACATTTTAAAGATCTTGTGGTAGGTGGTAGTTTCATGGGCTTTTCACCCAAAACACAAGAAACAAAGAAAATCAGACAAACTGAACGTCCTCAGAACTGAATATTTCTGTGCTTCAAAGGACATTAAGAAGGTGAAAAAGCATCCTACTCACTGGGAGAAAATATTTGTAAACCACATATCTGATAAGGGTTTAATATCCAGAATATATAAAAGCCCTACAACTCAACAATAAAAAGATACACAACTCAGTTAAAAATGGGCACTTG
>PVKH010049192.1:0-10125 GCA_004027955.1 Chaetophractus vellerosus | reverse complement strand
GACTTTGCCATGCCCGTGGGGGCTCCGCCCTGCCCGTGGCGGCTTTTTGCCTTGCCCACGGCGGCTCCGGCCCGCCCACGGCAGCTTGCCTTTCTCAAGGCCGTCTGCCCGCTCGGAGAGGTCCCCGGGAACCGAACCCGGGGCCTCCCATGTGGTACACCGGCGAGCTCTTTATCCACTGAGCTATCTAGCCGGGCCCTGTATAATTCTTTTAATGTGCTGTTGAATTTTATTTGTAAGTACTTGTTGAGGATTTTTACATCTATACTTATAAGATAAATTTTTTCTGTAATTTTTATTTTCTTTTAGTATGTTTATCTGGCTTTGGTATTAGGGTGATGATCTTGGCCTCATAGAATGAATTGGGTAGTATTCCCTCCTTTTCCATTTTTTGGAAAGCTTTGAGAAGGATTGGTGTTAATTCTTCTTGGAAGGTTTCACCTGGGAAGCCATGTGGTCCTGGGTTTTTGTCTGTTCGAAGATTTGGGATGACTGATTCAATCTCTTTTCTTGTAATTGATCTGTTGAGATTTTCTGTTTCTTCTAGAGTCAGTGTAGGTTGTTTGTGTGTTTCTAGGAATTTGCTTCCATTTCATCTATGTTGCCTAAGCTATTGGCATATAGTTGTTCATAGTATCCTCTTATGACCCTTTTCGTTTCTGTGGCATCAGTAGTAATGTTCCCCCTCTCATTTCTGAATTCATTTATTTGCATCTTCTCTCTTTTATTCTTTGTCAGTTTAGCTAAGGGTTTGTCAATTTTACTGATCTTTTGAAATAACCAACTTTTGGTTTTCTTAATGCTCTCTATTGTTTTTTAATAAAATTTTATTAAAGTCTATCATTCATACATGAGCATACAAAAGCAAAAGTGTATAGTAAAAGTTGTGAACTTACAAAACAACCATACATATCATCATACAGGACTCCTATATATTGCCCCATCACCAACGCCTTGCATTGTTGTGAAACATTTGTTACAAATTATGAGAGAGAATTATCAAAATATTACTAACTAAAGCCCATATCTTCCATTTGGTGTATTTTCCCCCCAACCCACCAGATTAACACCTTGTCTTCGTATTAGACATTTGTTATAGTTCATGAAAGGACATTCCCATATTTGCCCTGTTATTCTCTACTTCATTTATTTCTACTCTAATCTTTGTTAATTCCTTCTTTCTGTTTGCTTTGGGTTTAATTTGCTGTTCTTTTTCTATTACCTCCAGGTGTATGGTTAGGTCTTTAATTTTAGCTCTTTCTTCTTTTTCAATGTAAGCATTCATATATTTCCTTTGCAGCATTGCCTTTGCCTCATCCCATAAGTTTTGATATGTTGTGCTTTTGTTTTCTTTCATCTCAAGATATATACTGATTTCCCTTGTAATTTTTTCTTTAATCCACTGATTGTTTTAGAGTGTTAATTAACTTCCATATATTTGGGGATTTTCCATTTCTCTGCCTGTTATTGATTTCCAGCTTCATTCTTTTATGGTCATAGAAGATGCTTTGTATAATTTCATTCTTTTTAAATTTATTGAGACTTGTTTTGTGACCCAAAATATGGTCTATCCTGGAGAACAATCCATGTGCACTTGATAAGGATGATATCCTCCTGTTTCAGGGTCCAATGTTATACATATATCTGTTAGGTCTAGTTCCTTTGTCATATTATTCAAGTTCTCCATTTCCTTATTGATCTTCTCTCAAGATGTTCTATTGATGATGTTAGTGTATTGAAGTCTCCAACTATTATTGTAGAAGTGTCTATTTCTCCCTTCATTTTTGCCAGTGTTTTGCCTCATATATTTTGGGACACTATGGTTAGGTGCATAAACATTTATAAATATTTCTGATTGTTATTTATTCTTGGAGATTGACCCATTTTTTAAGATATAATGCTCTTGTCTCTTGTAATGCTTTTGACTTTGTCTATTTTGTCCAATATTTCTATAGCTACCCCAGCTCTGTTTTGGTTACTATTTGCATGGAATATCCTTTTCCATCCTTTCACTTTCAACTTATTTGTGTCTTTGGGTCTAAGGTGAGCCTCTTGTAAACAACATATAGTTGGCTCATGCTTTTTATCCATTCTGCCAATCTGTGCCTTTTGATTGGGGAATTTAATCCATTACATTCAGTGTCATTATTGTAAAGGCAGTACTTACTTCAGCCATTCTGTTCTTTGGTTTTATATGACCAAATTTATTTCCTTTATTGGAACCTCCTTTTCTGTATAATTGATCTTTTGTGATGTATCTGACTGATCCTTTTTGTGCTTCTGTTTCTGAATATTTCTGAAATACTTTCTTTCTGTTTATCCTTGGGGTTTGTATTCCAAAACTTACATTTTTAACCTACTAATTTGAAAAGATACCAACTTAGTTTCAACAGTACACATGTTCTCTGCTCCCATATCCCTCTGTTTCCACTCTTTACATTGTTTTTTCCTACATTACCTCTTTTTATTTTGTGTGACCATTGTCAGGAAATATGCCTTTTTCTTGTTCAAATGTATTCGGACTCTTAAAGAAATTAAAGAGTTGGCTAGTGTATTGAGGATACAGTAATAATGGGTTTTGTATTTACCCTTTTAGTCACCCTTACTGAATATCTTCATTTCTTCACACTACTCCAAGCTATTCTCGCCTGTCTTTTCCTTTCAATCTGCAGAACATCCTTTATTAATTCTTGTATGTCAGGTCTTTTGTTGATAACTCTCTCGGTTTATGTTTATCTGCAAATGTTTTAAACTCTCCCTCATTTTGAAAGACAGTTTTGCCTGTTAGAGAATTTTTGACTGGCACTTTTTCTTTTTCAGTACCTTAAGTATATCATACCACTGCTTTCTTGCTTCCATAGTTTCTGATGAGAAATTGGTATTTAGTCTTATTGATGATCCCTTGTATGTGACAAATTGCTTTTCTCTTGCTGCTTTCAGAATTATTTCTTTATCTTTGACATTTGAAATTCTGACTAGCATGTGTCTCAGAGTAGGTCTATTAGGGTTTATTCTGTTTGATATATGTCATGCTTCTTGGACATGTATGTCTTTCATAAGAGTTGGGAAATTTTCAGCTGTTATTTCCTCAAATATCCTTTCTGTCCCTTTTCCCTTCTTACCTCCTTCTGGGACACCCATGATGTATATGTTTATACGTTTCATGGTGTCACGCAAATTCCTGAGACCCTGCTCAATTTTTTCTATTCTTTTCTCTATCTGTGTGATTTTTTTAAAGATTTATTTTTTATTTATTATATATCCCCCCCCCCTTTCTGCTTGATCTTGCTGTGTTCATTTTTGCGTTCTGTATCTGCTTGTCTCCCCCTGCTGCGGCTTCCCGCTGAGTCAGCTCACCGTGCGGCGGCTTGCCCTGCTCGCGGTGGCTTGCCCTGCCCGCGATGGCTTGCCTTCTTGAGGCGGTCTGCCTGCTCGAGGAGGCCCCGGGAACCGAACCTGGGGCTTCCCATGTGGTAAACCAGAGCCCTACCAATTGAGCTACAGCCGGTTCCCTATGTGTGATTTTTTATTTTCCTGTCTTCTAGTTCACCGATTCTTTCTTTTAATGAAATCTGCTATTGTATGCCACTACTGTATTTTTATCTCCATTATTATGCCTTTCTTCCCCATAGTTTTTATGTTTCTTTTTGGAAACAAATCAATTGCATTGATATATATTAATAAAACATACAATTCAACAAAGTGTACAATCAGTGGTATTTGGTATAATCACATTGTTGTGCATTCATCACTTTGATCATTATTAGAGTATTTTCATTATTTCAATAATAATAATGATAAGCAAAAAACAAACAAAACAAATTCCTAACCTCTCAATCTCTCTATATTTCCCCTGCTGTACATAGCTGCTATTTCTGGCTATTCTTGCACAATTATTTATTTGTTTAAGCAGTTTTATTGAGATATAGTCACATACCATATGATCTATCCAAAGTGTATGACCAGTGGCTTTTAGTATAATCACAATGTTGTACATTCATCATCTCAAAAATTTTAGAACAATTTTATTACTCCAAAAAGAAAGACTCTGTGCCCCTTAGCATTCCTTCCCCAGCCCTATATAACCATTAATCTAATTTCATCTTTATAAATTGATTTATATTTACATTTTATTTAAATGGAATCATACAATATGTAGTACTTTGTGTCTGGTCTCCTTCACTTAGTATGATGGGGTTTTTTGGTCTTATATTAATATTTTGTAGTATTAATCAACATTTGTTCAACTTCAAAGAAAAATGGTCTTATATATGCAATTTTACCCATATTCATATTTCATATAGTATGTTTATATTTCACATAATATATTTAGTTCATAATAGGGCAATAATACAGTATTTGTCCTTTTGTGTCTGGCTTGCTTCACTCAACATAATGTCCACCAGGTTCATCCATGTTGTCATATGCTTCATGACTTCATTTCTTCCTATCACTGCATAATATTCCATCGTGTGTATACAACACAATTTGTTTATCCATTCATCAGTTGATGGACAGCTGGGTTGTTTCCAACTTTTGGCTATCATGAATAATGCTGCTATGAACATCAGCGTGCAGATGTCTATTCATGTCACTGCTCTCATTTCTTCTGGGTATATGGCAAACCTATATTCAACTTTCTTAGGAACTGCCAAACAGTCCTCCAGAGTGGCTGTACCATTCTACATTCCCACCAATGATGAATAAGCATTCCTCTCTCTCCACATCCTTTCCACCATGTACGGTTTTTCTGACTTTTTAATAGCGGCCAGTCTAATAGGTGTGAAATGATATCTCATTGTAGTTTTGATTGCATTTTCCTAATCATTAGTGATTTTGGACATTTTTTCATGTGTTTCTTCACTATTTGTATTTCTTCTTTGGACAGTTGTCTTTTCAAATCTTTTGCCCATTTTTTTAATCAGATAGTTTGTCTTTTTATTGTTGAGTCGTATGATTTCCTTATATATCATGGATATTGAACCTTTATCACATATGTGATTGCCAAATATTTTCTCCCATTGAGTTGGCAGCCTTTTCACCCTTTTGACAAAGTCCTTTGAAGTAAAAAAAGTGTTGAATTTTGAGGAGGTCCCACTTATCTATTTTTCCTTTTGTTACTTGTGCTTTGGGTGTAAGGTTTAAGAAACTACCACCTACCTTAAGATCTTGAAGATGTTTTCCTACATTTTCTTCTAGGAGTTTTATGGTTGTTGTTTTTATATTTAGGTCTTTGATCCATTTTGAGTTAATTTTTGTATAAAGTATGAGATAAGGGTCTTCTTTTTTACTTTTGGAAATGGCTGTCCAGTTCTCCCAGCACCAATTGTTGAATAGCTGTTCTGGCCCAGCTGGGTGGGCTTAACACCATTGTCAAAAATCACTTGACTATAGATGCCAGGGTCGATTTCTGAGTTCTCAATTCGGTTCCATTGGTCAATCTATCTGTCCTTATGGCAGTACCATAATGTAACTAAGTAATATGCTTTTAAGTCAGGAAGTGAGAGTTCTCCAATTTCATTCTTCTTTTTAAAGACATGTTTGGCTATTCAGGGTCCCTTACCCTTCCAAATAAATTTGATTATTGGATTTTCAATTTCTGCAAAAAAGACTCTTAGGATTTTTATTGGGAGTGCATTGAATCTGTAAATCAGTTTGGGTAGAATTGACATCTTAATGATATTTACTCTTCCAGTCCATGAACACAGAATATCTTTCCATTTATTTAATTCTTCTTCAGTTTCTTTGGCAATGTTTTGTAGTTTTCTGAATACAGGTCCTTTATTTATTTGGAGTTTATTCCTAAATATTTGACTGTTTTAGTTGCTCTTAAAAAATGGAACTTTTTTTCTGATTTCCTCCCCAGATTGCACATCAGTAGTGTATAGAAACACTATTGGTTTTTGTGTATTAATCTTGTATCCCACCACATTGCTGAACTCATCTATTAATTCTAGTAGCTTTGTTGTAGATTTTTCAGGATTTTCTAGATATAGGATCATGTCATCAGCTAATAGTGAAAGTTTTACTTCTTCCTTTCCTATTTGGGTGCCTTTTATGTCTTTGTCTAGCCTAATTGCTCTAGCTAGAACTTCTAGCACAATATTAAATAATAATGGTGACAGTGGGCATCCTTGCTTGTTCCTAATTTCAGTGGGATAGCTTTCAGTCTTTCACCATTGAGTACAATGCTAGCTGTAGATTTTTCATACCTGCACTTTACCATATTGAGAAAGTTTCTTTCGATTCCTATTTTTTGAAGTGTTTTTATCAAGAAAGGGTGCTGTATTTTGTCAAATGATTTTCTGCATCAAAAGAGATGATCACATGATTTTCCTTCTTCAATTTATCAATGTGGTTTATTACACTAATTGATTTTCTTGTGTTGACTCTTTCTTGCATACCTGGGATAAAATCCACTTTACTGTGGTATATAATTCTTTTAATATGCTTTTGGATTCTGTTTGCAACTATTTTGTTGAGGATTTTTGCATCTATATTCATTAGAGATATTGGTCTGTAATTTTCTTTTTTTGTATTACCTTTATCTTGTTTTCGTTTAAGGTGATGTTGACTTCATAGAATGAGTGTGGTAGCATTCTTTCCTGTTCAATTTTTTGGAAGAGCTTGAGCAAGATTGGTATTAGGTCATCTTTGAATGATTGGTAGAATTCACCTGTGAAGCCATCTGGTCCTGGGCTTTTCATGTTTGGTAGGTTTTTGATAACTGTTTTAATCTCTTCACTCATGATTGGTTTGTTGAGGTCATCTATTTTTTCTAGGGTCAGTATAGGTGGTTTATGGGCTTTTTGAAATTTGTCCATCTCTTCTACATTATCTAGTTTTTTGGCATACAGTTGTTCATTGTATCCTCTTATGATCTCTCTTATTTCTGCCAGGCCAGTGGTAATGTCCCCCTCTCATTCCTGATTTTATTTATTTGTGTCTTGTCTCTTTTTTCTTTGTCAGTCTAGCTAAGGGTTTGTTGATTTTGTTGATATCAAAAAACCAACTTTTGGTTTTATTGATTCTCTCTATTGTTTTTGTTGTTGTTCTCAATTTCATTTATTTCTGCTTTGATCTTTATATTTCTTTCCTTCAGCTTGGTTTGGGAATAGTTTGGGCCTTCAATTTTAGCTTTTTCTTTTTTAATTTAAGCATTGAGGGCTATAAATTTCCCTCTCAGTACTGCCTTTGTGGTGTCCCATAGGTTTTGATATGTTGTGTTCTCATTTTCATTCATCTCAAAATATTTGCACAATTCTCTTGCAATTTCTTCTTTGACCCACTGATCATTTAAGAGTGTGTTGTGGGGCCAGCTGTAGCCCAGTGGATAGAGCGCCAGTACACCACATGGGAGGCCCCGGGTTCGATTGCTGGGGACCTCTCCAAGTGGGCAGACCACCTGAGAAGACAAAGTCACCATGGGCAGGGCAGAGCCGCCGTGGGCAGGGCAAAAAGCAGCCACGAGCAGGGCAAAGCCACCACGGGCAGGGTGAGCCGCCTGCGAACAGAGCAAAGCCGCCTGCAAACGGAGCAAAAACCACCCAGGAACGGAAGCAGAGCTGTCCACAAGCGGGGCAAGCCGCCTGCGCAGTGAGCTGACTCGGCGCGTCGCCGCAGCGGGGAGAGACAAAGCAGACATAGAAGAATACAAAAAATGAACACACAGCAAGAGCAAGCAGAAAGGGGAGGGATATATAACAAAAAAAAAGTGTGTTGTTTAATCTCCATATATTTATGAATTTTCCCTCCATCCATTATTGATTTCTTGCATCATTGCATTATGATCAGAGAAAGCATTATGTATAATTTCAATCTATTTAAATTTATTGAGACTTGTCCTGTGACCTAACATATGGTCTATCTTGGATAAAGATCATGAGTGCTTAAAAAGAATGTATATCCTTCTGTTTTGGGGTGCAATGCTCTATAGATGACTGTTAGGTCTAGTTCATTTAGCATATTATTCAATCTCTCTGTTTCTTTGTTTATCATCTGACCAGATGTTCTATCCAATACTGTCTTTCATAAGGGTAGGATAGTTTTCAGTCATTATTTCCTAAAATATTCTTTCTGTCCCTTTTCCCTTTTCTTCTCTTTCTGGGACATCAATAATGTATATGTTTTTTGCATTTCATGTTGTCATTCAATTCCCTGAGATCCTGTTCCTTTTTTTTTCATTCTCTTCTCTTTCTGTTCTCCTGTCTTTTCCAGATATTCAGATGTTCAGTCTTCAAAATCACTAATTCTGTCTTCAAGCAATTCAAATCTGCTTTTATGTGCCTCTAATGTATTTTAATCTCATCCATCATGTATTTCATTCCCATAAGTTCTGTTATTTTTCTTTGAAAACTTTCAAATTGTTCTTTATGCTCACCCAGTGTCTTCTTAATATCCTTTATCTCTTTTTTCATATTTTCTTTCAATTCTTTAAATGACTTAGGAGAGTTGTGTGATTATCATTGATTAATTGTCTTAAATCCTGTATCTCTGCAGGATATTTGGTTTGTTCCTTTGCCTAGGCCATCTCTTCCTATTTCCTAGTATGGCTTGTAATTTTTTGCTGATGTCTAGGCATCTGAATATGTTGGTGAATTTACTCAGATAGCCAATTTCTCTCTCTTGCCTATTGTTATTCTTTTTTCACAGCTCTCCTTTGATATTTGGTACAACTTATCTTAACTCTTTAAAATTTCCCAGTTTAAGTTATCAACATCATGACAGGGACTCACTAATGAGGCATGGATTTTCTCCCAGAACTTAAGGAACAGAGAGACCTAATTGCATTTTTTGTCCATGCAATTTCCAGACCAGTCAGCAGATGGCCCTCATTGGTGCACCTTTTCCCAGAGGTGTATCTCTCAGTTTTCCTTTGTTTTGATCTTCCAAGATTCAAAGCAGACTCTGCTGGCCGAGTTCTTTGATGAAAAGTCCCTGACTTCCCTCCCTTTTCCCTTGTAACAGCTGACAGAGAGGAAGATGTCTGCTCCCCTCTCAGTCAGCTGCAATGAACCAGGGCTTTTACCCCCATTATGTTGGGGGTGGGGGAGGGGAGCCCTTCTGGGCTGCTGGGAGGTTTAGTAACTCACCATTTGTTGTTTCAGGTTCTTTGTCTTTGTGCCCCTCACCCTCCTGGGAGTTGTGAAGCACTGTACTGATCTGCTGACCCTCAAGCAGGTCCCTTGGGCAGATTTTGGCTCTTTCTCCATTGTTTTTGTGAAAGACCTGTGCCTTGTTTGCCTAATCTGGTGCCATCTTCCCACACCTGTTATGTTTCTTTTTAAACTGACATTTTTTTTTTGCCCACACATTTTCTTCTTAATATCCTTTAGCTCTGTATCCACATTTTCCTTCATCTTCCTGAATTTATTTAGGAGAAATGTTTGATCATCAATTGATTAGTTGTTTCAAATCTTATGTCTTCTCTGAAGTTTTAACTTGTTCCCTTTACTGAGACATTTCTTCCTGTTTCTTTGTATGGCTTGTAATTTTTTATGATGTTTGGGCATCAAATTATTTTGATTTGCTAACTCTGAAGGTCATTTTCTCCCTCTTGCCTAGGGTTTTATTGTTGTTTGGCTTTATGTAAGGCTCTTCTATGATACTTCGTCCAATTTATTCTGGACCTTTAGAGTAGCCTATGCTTAACTGTTCAGATTTTCTCAGTTGTTCTTCATCTGATTCTTGCCTTGGATATGTGGTATTATTTTTATGATTGCACTTTTTGTGCAATTTTTCACCTCTTGGAGAAAGCTTCCTTTTCTCTGTTCCTTCTCTAGGAATCTTTTTTTTTTTTTAAGATTTATTTATTTTATTACATATCTCCCCTCCCCCCCGCTGCGGTGACGCGCCGAGACTGGTCACCGCGCAGGCGCGGCTTTCCCCGCTTGTGGGCGGCTTCTGCTTCTATTCATGGCCGGCTCTCAGTTCGTGGGTGGCTGGCTGCACTCCATTCGCGGGCAACCTGCCCTGCCCGTGGCGACTTTACCCTGTCCATGGCAGCTTTTTGCCTGCCCGCGGCGGCTCTGGCCCGCCCATGGCAGCTTGCCATTCTCAAGGTGGTCTGCCCACTAGGAGGGGTCCCTGGGAACCGAACTCGGGGCCTCCCATATGGTATGCCGG